>JADRCD010147989.1:0-15905 GCA_019843815.1 Montemys delectorum | reverse complement strand
CCCACCCCACCTGATCTCTAAAATCCCTGGGAGCTCCAGGCTTTTGACAGTTAGATGCATCATCTCTGAATGAACACAGACCCAGAAGTCTTCTACTGTATGTGTGTTTGAGGCCTCGTATTAGCTGGTATATGGTTCCTGTTTGGTGGTCCAGTGTTTGAGAGATCTCGGGGGTCCAAATTAATTGAGACTGCTGGTCCTCCTACAGGATCGCCCTTCTCAGTTTCTTTCAGCCTTCCCTAATTTAACAACAGGAGTCAGCTGCTTCTGTTTATTGGTTGGGTATAAATATCTACATGTGACCCTTTCAGCTGCTTGTTGGGTCTTCTGGAGTGAGATCATGCTAGGTCCATAGCCTTGGGACCTCCTCTTGAGCTGGATCCCACTTTGGGCCTGTCGCTGGACCTTCTTTTCTTCAGGCTCCTCTCCATTTCCATCCCTGTAATTTAGGCATGTCCTTTTGGGTCTGAGTTACCTCACTCAGTATGGTATTTTCTAGTTCCATCCACTTGTCTGCAAAATTCAGGATGTCCTTGCACTTAAAGGTTGAGTAGTATTCCATTATGCAAATTATACACATTTTCTGTATCCATTCTTCTGTCGTGGGACATCTGGGTTGTTTCCAGCTTCTGGATGTCTTTTAAAAGGTATTTTTGTTGTGAACATACTGACACCTATCTCCTTATGCATGGTTGTAGCTTCACTGATGTCAAGGTTAGGTTTTTGGTTATCCAAGCAGTGTCAGGCATGAGTTCCATCTCAAGGAATGAGCCTTATATGGTTTGTGGTCCAATATGGTATGCTACTACCACAGTGTTTCTGTCACTATTACATCAGCGTATAATGTAGGCAGGTCACCACTGTAGATCATCGACTTTGTAGCTGGTCTTGTATTTATCCTTCTCCTCTTGTAGCCTCCTTATCTTCTCGTACCATTAAGACTAATAAATAAAGGCTCGATTTAGAATTAGCTTGAATTCTTTGTGTTCAATGAGATATTTGTTGTTTTGTGCAATGGGCTCTTGTCATCATGATTTTGGACAACAATCAATATTTTTGACAATAGAGTGCATTAAGCATGGTTTGTAGATTTCCATAGGCCCTTTTGTCCTATGAATCTATTATATGTTATCTATTCCTGACACAGGAAGTTTTTCTTGGTGACAAAAGATATCTAGTTTGGACATTGCATTTAGTTGCTCCATTTAAATTTCTTTAATAAATATATATACATTTTAAGAAGCTTATTTAGGCCGAGCAGTGGTGGTGCACACCTTTAATCTCAGCACTTGGGAGACAGAGGTAGGCAGATTTTTGAGTTCTAGGCCAGCCTGGATTATACAGTGAGTTACAGGACAGCTAAGGCTACACAGAGAAACCTGTCTCAAAAAAAGAAGAAGAAGAAGAAGAAGAAGAAGAAGAAGAAGAAGAAGAAGAAGAAGAAGAAGAAGAAGAAGAAGAAGAAGAAGAAGTTTATTTAGTAGGTTCCCATGTGCTCCTTAGACGGCTGTGTGTTGTTTTTCATTCTCCATATTTCCTGTCTTAATCCATTCTTCCATCCCACTCCCCTTTTAATCCCTATATGCCATTTTTCCAAAATTATCTGTTCTACTTCCCATTCTCAGGGTGATACTCCCCTCACTCCAAGTCTGTTACAGAATACCTAACTTCTGCTATTATGTGTATTGTAACATGTCCATGAAAATCTTGAAAGCTAACGTTCATGTACAAGAAAATATATACATTTTTTGTCATTTTGTGTATGGGTTATACCACTCAGATTGACTCTTTCCAGCTCCACTACTTACTAGAAAATTTCATTCTTTCCTTTTTTGACACATATATAATATTTCATTGTGTATTTATACCACATTTGTGTTATCCATTTGTTCCTCAATGGACAATGGGTAAATTTAGGCTATTTCTGATTTCTTGCTCTTATGCATAGAGCAGCAGTGAACATTACTAAATCTTTATGGCAGGATGAAGTATCTTTTGGTTATTTGCCAAAGAGAGATACAGCTTGATAGGTCTCTCCCCAGCTTTCTGAGGAACTATAGCACTGATTTCTGTAGTGGCTGTATGCACAAGTTTGCATTGAACTAATAATGGATAAGTGTTCCCCTTACTCTATATTCAAGCCTGCATAAAGCACAATATTGTTTTATTAATCTTGGACATTTTTACTGGTGTAAAAATTTAAGATTAAATCTTAAAGTAGCTTTTTATTTTATTTCTATGATTACTTATGGTTTGGTAAATATTTAATATTTCTCTTAGTGTTTCTCAACCTTTTGGGTTTTATCTTCTGAGACTTCTCTGATTAGTTCTGTACCTCAGTTTTAATTAGATTACTTCAGTCTTGATGCCAAGTTCTTTAAGAATTTTTAATGTATGTATTAGTTATAAACTCATTCTTGGATGTATAAAAACCTTTTCCTATTCTGTAGCCTACCACTTTGTCTGAGTGATGCTTTTCAGTTTCATTAAGTCCCTATTTAACTGTTGCTCTTAGTGCCTTGGTATTACTGTTCTATCAAGAACACCTTTGACTGTGCCAATGAGTATTCCCCAGCTTCACTTATGCTAATTTATATTTATTTGTCTTATGTTGGGGACATTGATTAGTTAATTTGTCTTATGTTGGGGACATTGGTCCATTTTCTATCCGATGATAAGTGGATCTATTTGCATTCCTCCAGCTTCACTTATGCTAATTTATATTTATTTGTCTTATGTTGGGGACATTGATTAGTTAATTTGTCGTCTTATGTTGGGGACATTGGTCCATTTTCTATCCGATGATAAGTGGATCTATTTGCATTCCTCTACTGCAGACATCCAGTCTAGCACCATTTGTTGTAGATGCTGCTTTTCTTTCAGTGTCTATTTCTGGGTCCTTTATAAAAAATCAATCTGATATTTATAAGTGTGTAGACTTATACCAGGATCTTCACTTAAATTCCATTGGTCAACATGTCTGCTTTCATGCCAGTATCATGTGATTTTTATTACTATATCTCATTGATTTAACTTGAAATCCGGGATGATAATACTACCTGAAGTTCTTTTATCCAGGATTGTTTTAGTTATCCTGGGATTTTTATGTTTCTATATGGAGATGAAAATTATCCTTTCAATTTCTGTGAGAATCATCTTGGAATTTTGATAGGCATTTTCAAACCTGTTTATTGCTTTTGGCAATATGGACATTTTCATTATATTTAATTATATGTATGTATATATACATATATATATATATATATTTAATATGTATATACATACATACTAAATATACTAAATATACATATATATGTGTAGATTTAGTAGCCTTACTAAATATATATATATGTGTAGATTTAGTAGCCATATTCACTATTTTTCATTAGACTAATGACAAATTTTATTGTTTTTCCTGTATAACTCTCTCATTTCTTGGAAAAACATTAACAATAATAAAGAAACCCAGCACTTTGAATTTCTATTATGAATTTGTTCATATCTGTAAGAGCACTGTTCACTCAGATTACACACCAACACTTATAAAACAATGTAAAATGAAAGCCTTTTAATAATGTGTTTTACTTCTTTCAAAAACCAAAAACCATTGATTGCTACTGAAACATGCCTAAAAAATATCCTCTGTATTACGTTGTGTGTTATGGTTATTTATCATAAGATAGTGAAGTCAGTATGAGTATACTATTGTGCCAAGAATCAGAGCTATAATAATAATTCAATATTCATTCAGGAAGTTTAAAGTGTACTCATATTATCTTTCATTTCATGACTAAGACTTGAATCTGTTGTAAAAAAATTCTATTGATAACTCTCATGTCTGGAACTGTTAAAGATAGTATCAACAAAGAGAGATTCAGGTGAATACAGTTCATAATACTATAGTACATATAAATAAAGTCAGTGAAGCTATAAGGCAAATATGTAAATAGTATGTAGTAAATATTATTTTGGCCCTGTTATATGTAAATTTCTTTTGGTATTTATTTTCTAGTAAATATCCAATATATTTTAATTTATCAGCTATGACTTCTTAAAACTTGGGTCTATTATTTGTAAAATATATATATATATATATAATTTGTAAATTAATTCAAGATGTAAATTTGAATTTTCTAATAAAATGTTTATATTAATAACCCCTTTAAATATGAAGAATGTCAAATCTAACCACTGATAATTATATACAAGGAACCTTGTTAAGTTGTTGCAAGATTGGTAAGATGGAAAATTACTGCTAATGGAAATAGTTACATAAATTAATTTTATATTAAAATGATGGAAGATTTATTTTTTTAAATGGTAAGACTACATTTTTAATAAATAGATTTAAGTCTCCTTTAAGATCACTATATTTAGTGGGTTTGTGCAATGTCTATACATGTTAATTAAGCATGTTATATCCATAATTACATTGTTGACATTGCCATGTTCTTGAGAATTATAATCTTCAAAATTTCAAAGTATCACACATTAATAATAAATGTTCTTAGATACATATATGCATATATACATATATTACATGTTCTATTATATAAAAGATAAATAGATACATAGATAAATAGAGATAGAGTGATTGATGTAAAATACACACATACAGACACACACACACACACATTTCCTATTCCATGAAATACCCTAAGGTACTTACCTTAATAAGGCCAGCCTCAGTCACATCACGAAGTCTAAAATGATGCAAAAGAGTTAACCTTGAAATCTAAGCTAACTTTGCAACCTTGTGAATCAGGGTTACCTTTCTTAACTTCTCCATTTCGGTCCCCAAGCTCAGTCTGATATTTGGCTGTGCACATGTCAGGGGACAGCTATACCAGGCTCCTGTTAGCAAGTTGCTTCTTGCCATCAGCAATAGTGTCTGGGTTTGGTGTCTGCTGATGGGACGGATCTGTAGGTAGGGCAGTGTCTGGATGGCCTTTCTTTCAGTCTCTGCTCTACTCTTTGTTCCTGCATTTCCTTTTAACAGAAGGAATTCTGGATTAATATTTTTGAGGTGGATGGGTGGGCCCATCCCTCAACCAGGGGCCATTCCTATCCACTGCATATGGTGTTTTCAGATTCTATCTCCCTTTTGTTGGGTATTTTGGCTACTGTCCTCCCTGTTGATCCTGGGAACCTCTTGGGTCAATGGCAACTATGACTTTCTAGTAACTACACCCAGCTCCTCACTGCTACATACCTCCTTTTAAATTCCTGACCCTCTGTACTTCTCCTGCATCTTTTCCTATATCTGAATTGGGTTATTTTGTTTCGTGGAGTCCAAATTTTCATGTTGTTTATATATTTTGGGTATTAGACTTCTGTTGTATGTATGTTTAGTTAAGATCTTTTCCCAGTCTCTAGGTTGCCATTTTGTTCTATTGACAATGTCCTTTACCTTATAGACGCTTTTCAGTTTCATGAGGTCCCATTTATCAATTGTTCTTAGAGCCTGAAGTATTGGTGTTCTGTTTAGGGAATTATCTCCTGTACCAATACTTTTAAGGTTATTAATCATCTTTTCTTCTATCAGATTTAGTGTATCTGGTTTTATGTTGAAGTTTGTCCACTTGGACTTGAATTTAGTCCAGGGTGGTAAATATGGATATTTCCATCATTCTGCATGCAGACTCCCAGTTTGAATAGAACCATTTGTAGAGGTTTTTTTTCCCATTGTATGGTTTACATTCTTATTCAAAAATCAAATGTCCAAGGATGTGATGGCTTATTTCTGTGACTTCAATTTGATTTCATTGATAATACTGTCTGTTTCTGAATCAATACCATGCAGGTTTGTTTTTTGTTTTTTTTTTTTTTTTAATCCCAATTGCTCTGGAGTACAGCTTGAGTTACAACAGACAGTCTATTATTGTTCAGGATAGTTTTGGCTATCCTCATTTTTGTTTGCTTGTTTGTTCATTGTTTTTGTTGTTCCATATTAATTTGAGAATTCTTCCTTCATGGAAAAATTGTTTTAGAGTTTGGTGGGAATTGGATTACATGTGTAGATTGCTTTTCATAAGATGGCAGTTTTGACCATGTTAATCTACCAATCCATGAGCATGGGAGAGTTTCCCATCTTCTGATATCTTCTTCAATTTCTTTCTACAGTGACTTAAAATTCTTGTCATACATGTCTTTTACTTGCTTGGTTAGAGTTAAACCAAGATATTTTATATTACTTTTGGCTCTTGTGAATGGTGTTGGTTACCTAATTTCTTTTTCATTCCATTTATCATTTGCATAAAGGTTGACTACTGATTATTTTGAGTTCATATTATATCTAGCCATTTTGCTGAAGTTATAAGCTGTAGAAGTTGTCTCAAAGAATTTTGGATATTGCTTATATATACTATCATATTATCCATGAATAGTGGTACATGTACTTCTTCCTCTCCAATTGAAATCCCGTTGAAGTCATTTTGTTCTCTTGTTGTTCTAGGTAAAACTTCAAGAACTATGATGAATAGATAGGGAGAGAGTGGGTAGCCTTGTCTTGTCCCTGATTTTAGTGATATTGCCTCAATTTTCTGTCCATTTAATTTGATGTTGACTATTGGCTTGCTATATACTTCCTTATTATGTTTAGATATGTGCCTTGAATCTCTGCTATCTCTAAGACTTTTAAAATGAAGTCTTGTTGCACTGTGTGGAAGATTTTTCTGTGTCTAATGAGATGATCATGTGATGTTTCCTTTCAGTTTGTTTTCACAGTGGAGTATTTTGATGGATTTCTAATATTGAATAATCCCTGTGTATATATATATATATATACACATATATATGTATATATATACATATATATAGTGTATATACACATGTATGTGTGTGTGTGTGTGTGTGTGTAATCTGATAGGGAACAGCATGTGATATCAAATTTCTGATGTCTCGATCTATAGATATATGTAATAATAATTATGAAAAAGAGGACATTATTTTGAAGCAGACCCAGTAGATATGTACAGAAATGGTTAAAGTAAGGAAGGGTAAAATGTAATAAAATACAATCTCAAAACCAAAACCATATATCCATAGATTAATGCATTTTCAACCTTCATCAGAGAAACGTCTAATTGCTTTAGATAGTAAATAATACAAAGACTCACAAATGGTTCAGGTACAAACAATAAAGTACAGACCAATGTCCAGGCCTAAAGGGGACACCTATATCATATACTTGCTGACAGAGGCCAGAGATCCTTGAGGAATAGAAAGCAGAAGAAATGCAAATGAGAATAGAAAAAAATACAATTGTCTACCAGAGGTGATAGATAATTACACAGAAACAATACCTTCTAGCCATAGCAGGGAACTTGTATTTTGCACATATGAACTCACATTGGCTGTGACAGTATGCTCAATTTGAGCACAAGCTGAATCTCAACAAAAATGATAGCATGAAGAGGGGAGGTGAGCACCAAGTCCTACCCTAGCTGAGGAGATTTTGGTACACTAATGTTTCTGGATAAAGAAATTTTAGCTACTACTAGATCCTTGTGCTTCAGCTGAGTACATGAGCAATACAACCTGTACTGGAATTAATAAAAAAAATGTAAAGATAAAAAGTAAAAGAAAGGAAAGGAAAACCAACATTACTTAGGTATAGGGGAAGTGTTGGCTCTGAAAGGAATGGAGGGAGACTTATAAATATGTTTAACACAGACTGAATGAAGTTGTAAAGAAAATTATTAAACATTTCATCCTTGAGTAGACAAGCGAGAAAGAATTGTATACTATTGTTCTACTCTTTTAAATATAAAGCATATATACATCAACAAAGACAAAGAAAAACAAACTAACATCTCAGTATCTTCTGGAAAGTAACCTACAAACAGAATTTCTATATAAAAATAGAAGTATGTTGTGGTCAACCAAACAAGTACTCTGCAAAATTAATGTGACAACATTTTTTTAATTAGAAAAACTACAATTTTCTACTCAAAATATGATGAGTGAATACAGTGACTAGAAGATTGGTTTTCTCTACACCTGCACCTAGCAATTACAGCTGTGCTTTGAACAACTTTTCTTTTCTTTGTTCTGAAAAGCTACATTTTATATTGCATCCCACCTGCTTTCAACACAGAATAAGCCTGAAAAGCAATTATGAGGCTGTATTTAAAAGACAAATAAAGCCTATAATTATAACTTTAAAAAATTCACTAACACTTGAATTTGTGCTTGAATTGTAACAATGCATGGAATAGAAATGGAAGACAGAAATTTGTAGAATGGAGTTATCTCTGGGAGAGAATAAAGGTTCTTAAGAAATAATACACTGTGAAAGCATTTAATGGTTGATGCTATGACAATTGAACATTAGAATTTCCAATAGTCAAATTCATGTCACTTAAATTTAGGGAAATCGATTCCAAATTTATATTCCATCTAGGCTTTGACAAGAAAATAAAACCAAAAAAAAAAAATTAGATATAGACCATTCATTCTTTTAAATCACAAGCTAACTATTTTAATAATGAAGAAATCTATGTCAAGAAAAGTTAAAGATCTTTTTTAAGTTCACTATACTCATTATTTAAAAATGAAAGTGAACCTAAGGATCCTGATGTTCAACTTAAAATGTCTTGAATTAAAACATCAGTTTTTAAGAAGTGTATTTTACTTAGTTATTAATGATAATAGTGAAATTGATGTGCTCATGAGTAGAATTCTCTATCAGAAAAGTTGATGACAATATTAATTGTTATTTGCAAGCCAGAGTTTTCTCAAGTTTGAGATAAATTAGTAAGCCCAATACACAAACTAATTTTTTTCCCTCTATTATCCTTTAAAGAACAAGCCTCTGTTCAGGACATGTAGTCTAGGAAGTGAAGCTAAATTCAGTAAGAGTCACTCAGTATATCCTAAATAATTTATTGATATTTTAAAATTGTATATCATTAGGTGATTCTCTCCACTATTGAATTTTTAAAAATGTATATTTTAGTGTAGTTTGTTATCTATGGAAATATAGAATCACATATATGCTGCTGATGGCTGTGAAGAGAATAATCTTTCAAAGGAGAACAAAGTAGAAATTAGCAGTTAAATCCTGAACAAACATCAGTTAACCTGGTCCTTTTCCATTAAAGTACATCCATTAGCATTCTTCTAGTTCTGATTACTTCTCTAGAACACCATTCATCTTGCATCCTGGCTATCTATTTTCATGTTTCTCCCCTGGTTGTTTTTAAAATATTTGAGGGTATTATGTACATTTATTTGTTTAAATAGACCTGAACACCATCATATATTTAAGAATTAGTTACTGTCTAATTAAAGAATAAAAGTCATTAAAATGTCTGTGTATCAAAGAACAAAGAACACAGACATAAACTATACTGTCAGATGAGCATGAGTATAATAATAGTATGCTTGCTTTTTCAAAACACTTATATTATATATGATGAAATATCATGTAAACTGTTCATACTGTGTAACCATTAATTCCTGGTTTACTATTCATTAAGCTCTGAAGTTTTATAAGTATAATATTAAATACGTGCCACAAAGATTCCAAAAGAACAAACTACATCCACAGTTTATAGTTTTACTAAAGTACTGTATGTCCAATTATTAGGTCAATACACAATTCATTAAATTGTTCTTTCCATGGACAAATATAAAGCTACATAAACTATGAATAAATACTTATCATTAATATTATCTCACTAGTAATATTTTTGACAATTATTTTAACTCCTATAAATTACATAAAAATAAAACATCTATAGTTTTGTGTATAGCAATTATTTTATATAAAAAAGTAAAATAATAACTAATAAACAAGATACACTTAGCATAAAACTGAAAACAACTTTTAAGTCAAAGATTTATGAATGTTTCTAAATTGTGATAAATTTACAAAATGAAAGATGAGTTTTATTGATATTAAATATTTTATAGGATAATTAATCACATAAAGATGTATTTTAAGTGATATTTTAGGTAGCTCTTGGTTACTATGAGTGCCACAATTGCATCCTTAGGATCATAATGATATGCTGGTCATTTTCGTGGTATATAAACATTATTTCCTGGTGTGACTATTGTTTGTTCCCTTATTTGGAATCTTAAATGGCAACCTCTGGTACTACAAAAGCTAATCCACAGACTTTCAAGCCATATCCAGCTCTAAAATTCTGAATTTTGTGTCCAAAGTGCATGGTATCTTTATCAATAGGGACGTAACTCTTACTACTAGGGGGACAATCAATAACAGCAACAATAGCATATAGTATGAAGGTCTCTTGAATGATTCTGACTAACAATTTGAAAGAAGTTTTCTCATATTTGGTTTTCGTGGTTTTTATGTCTAAGACTATTGGAGACCATTGTGAGTCCAATTACTATAATTTTTATATATGTATAAATAAACACATTGATTTATGTGTATAGACTTTTATGTATTGTATGTAATTGCATTTTTATTTTTGTTTAATAATATTATAACTAATTATGATATTTCCAGACCTTCTTGGTGTTATTTTACCCTCTATCCCTCTTTTTATTGATTATTCCAATTCCAAATTGATATACTCCAATTTAAGGGAAAGAAAATCAAGCTTAGTACTTGAAAACTAGCCAACTACCCAAATACTGGAAAATCTGCCAACTAGCCAGTAACAGTGAGATTATAAGTCTTAAGGTAGTACTTATTACTTCTGCTTTACTAAGCTAGCATAATGTGGAAGTGTTCTAAATATTTACATTTATGTAAGTCATCCCTAATAAAAATACTCCTTTGAAACAAATGAAGATTATTAAAATAACCATGTCTGTTCAAAAAGTTGAAAAGAAATTTATTTTAGGTAGTTCAACCTCAATCGATATTTCTACTACAAAATTCCTGCACATAAGTCTCAGGGAACTTCAAGAAGAAGGACCAGAGAATTTTTAAGAGCCATAGGACCTATAAAACCTTGTGTAATTGTATTTCCTAGAATTTCCATGGAATGTTAATAATACCTCAGCCATATGGCTTTCTAAACAAAATATGAAGGATTTCAACAACAGTAGATATGCTTCTATGGAAGGGGCCACTCTCATAGGGCTCTACACCTATACAATGATCTATATGCAACTAAAGATTGCTAAGACTGACAGATACAGTATTTGAGAATGGTGAACTGTGTATTGTTTATCAAACACCAAACAAATTGACATCCAAAAAATCATATATACAAGTAACACTCAGTAGACTATAAAATTCGATGTGGTTTAATATATTTAGGCATATATAGTTCCACAGATGGGT
The DNA here is from genome assembly GCA_019843815.1 of Montemys delectorum. Lineage (NCBI taxonomy): Eukaryota > Metazoa > Chordata > Mammalia > Rodentia > Muridae > Montemys > Montemys delectorum. The sequence continues at coordinate 4,636 of JADRCD010147989.1, read as the reverse complement.
AGGTAGATAGAAGAGAAGAAAAGAAAGAAAGAAAGAAAGAAAGAAAGAAAGAAAGAAAGAAAGGAAGAAAGAAAGAAAAGAAGAAAGGCTCTTGTCAAATTTAATTTTCCTTGTGATTGTAAAAATAACTAAGTTTTAATTTTAAAGCTCATTTTAACAATTAAGTAAAAGAGGTTTTAAATATATAAATATGTACACACATATACATAATTTCTAAAGGAAGAGATTAGAATCAGAAAGGGAGATGTGAGCTACAACTTTTAATTTTAAAAAGTGTGCATATATACATAATGTGTAAATATGTACATACACATATACATATCACATAATATATTCCTTTGGAACAAAAAAGCTCAACTCAATACCTTGACTAGGAAATACTTGTAGTTACGCTGAATAAATAAAACATATGCAACTGTTATAAAAATGCTGTTTTATAAAGAAAATTGTAAAATTTGCAAATTTAGCCTTGACAGAACACAAAGGATCATATATATGATACTTTGAGAACTCATTAGTGATTTTAATTTATGTATACTATTTGAATATTAATATTGTATTTTTATGTGTTTAGTTTTGAAACTATTATTTTAATTTATTAATAATATATATTAATAACCTTCCACTTAATTCACTGTCATGTCTACTATTAGTTTCTAAACAATTACTAAACAAGTTGTGATGGATCAAAGTTCAGAATGTATATTTGGGGACTGGAGAATGAGCTCACTGGTTCTGAGCATTTTCTGTTCTTATAGCAGCCTTGGTTCAGTTCCCATAGCCTACAATGTAGTATAAAAGCACACATAACTACTGTTACATGGGATATGATAACCTCTTCTGATATATATGGACACCAGGCATACACATGGTACAAGATATATATATATATATACATTTAGACAAAACAGTCATAAACATAAAACAAAATAAAAATGTTTTTAAAAGATATACATGTGAATCAGAAATGATTAATAATGACCTGCAGTAGAAAACATTCAACATAAAAATAAACACAATATTCATTTTGTATTTATAACACATCCCTTATTCTTCCCTGAGCACTCAGGCAGTAACATCAATGGTTGTTATATATTTAGAAATGGACTTGTTTTCTCTTTTATGTCCTTTTATTTGATTATTTTTGAAATATCTCCTTAGATATGGTAAATATATAGAGACTATAATTCTGGTGGTCATGGAAACCTTTGACAATCTAAGGAGGTTTTAATGTGAGAAGAAATCACTGTTGCCAAAATATCGAATTTAAAAACCTACCTGAATATATGATTTGCGGTCATGTTTGTTTGGACATGTATGGTTTGGGAAAGATTAGATGTTTAATAAGTAGAGATGCTAGAATTACTCCTATTATTTGCTCTTTGAGATTCTAAAGATTTCTAGAACATGAATGTAAAGAACATTGTTAGACCTTTCAAAGCACTGTTCAAAAATCAAGGAATCCTTTAAGCAAATTGTCTAGTTGTAACTCAGATGGAAAAAATACTGCACACATTCAGCATTACAGAAGTCCAAAGTGAATGTGATAATACAACTTTAGGGCAAGTTCACTGGAAGCACATGTATTGGTCACTACAATTGTAGAGTTTATATATATAAAATACAGCTGCATTACAAAAAAAATAATTTTTTGTTTGTTTTATGTTTAATAAATAATAATTGTTTGTTTTCTGTTCCAGTATAATAACTCAAACAGCTAATGAAGAATGTCATAGATGCTTACATTTCATTCAGTATTATGTTAGTGGGACAATTTGAATAAGAATGCCACCACCCATGGACACAAGTATTTGAATGCTTGGCCACAGGGAGTGTCACTATTAGGATGCAGGGCCTTGTTGGAGAATGTATGGCACTGTAGAGACAGACTCTGAACTCTTATGTTCAAACTTTACTTGGTGTGGCACACAGTCTCCTTTGCTGCCTAAGGATTAAGATGTAGAACTTTCAGCCTCTTCTCTAGCATCATGTATTCCTGCTGCCATGTGTGCTACCATGATGATAATGAACTAAAACTCTAAATCTATATGCTAGCCATAATTAAATGTTTTTCTTTATGAAAGTTGCCATAGTGATGGTATTTCTTCATTGGTTTAAAACCCTAAGACAGTAGGCATGAAGAATGGAAACCTTACTGTATTCAAAAATGCACATTATTTTAAAATGCTACAATAAGTTATAATATAATGCATTTTCTTTCTCCATATTTCCTCATAAAGAAGTCAAATATCAAGATGGGTCATGTTTCTAGAAAATGTTATAATTATGAAAACTCCAGATGTGAAGAAACCTTTACTCTTATCTAGCTCACTGATAAAAGAGGGTAAAAGAAAAGTTCTCAAGAAGAATAGACCTATGATCATGGCTCAAATATCTTAGTATAGTTATAATCCCTTGAGTGAGGTTCTATAAAATAATTTGCTTGTCATAACTGGGGCTTTTACTAGTCAAAAGTCAGAAAAAAATATGTAGGACAAATTGGATTAAGTAATACAGCAGACTAAGTAATTCATTTTGGACAAGCGATTAACTTATCTAATAATAAAATAACTGATGGAGTAAAGGTCATGTATCAATAAGCTCATCCTTTGCAGTGATGAAAGATGCCTAGTAATCAGTTGTCCTATCTGTGTGACATGAAAGCCATCATAAACTCTTGGAAACTCATCTTGTTTTCTAATGATTTTGAGTAAAGTACAAATGCACTATCTATAAAAATATATATAGAAAAATTTAAAATGTAAGTGAAGTAGAAAATCTAATGAATCATATAAATTTGTTATATTATGTATGTAATAGTAGGAAAAAAATTGAAAAGTGCCCAATAAATATACTACAGTAGCCTTTCCAGCTTACAATTTACAGATGATGATCAAAGATGGTTGCCAGAAAACAGCTCAAACTACTAGATCCTTTGGAAAAGGAGCTGAGCAGACAGTTGACTGTTTCATTCAAACTATTGCTTCTTGCTTGCAGAGTCCTAGTCACTGACTATTATAGGTAAAACAAACAAACAAACAAAGTAACCCCCTTTGCTCTAACACAAGATAGCTCTAAAATGTGCTTGAAGGTCAGCTGGTCTGTTAAAATAAACTCATGCCTTCATTTTGACTTTCTGCTAACTGCTTACGTCTCTCATATATCTGGTCAAGAATTTGTAATATGTGAAATAATTAGTAATTTAATTAATAGAAATTATCCAATGGCAGCATAAAGAAATCTTCCTGTAAACTGTGCATCTCATTAGAAATGTTGGACTCTCAACACGTACCTACTGTTGTCAAATTGTTTTGACTATAGTATGTTTTTATGCAATTCAAAAGTATTATTATATGCAAAGTTATCATTCTTTGAGAATAAAAACTGTCTATTGTTCTTGCTTCATTAGAAAAATATAACCAAGAAATACATTCTTAAAATATAATACTGGAGAGACAAACACAAAGGTTATGAAAAATAAAATAAGATACTCTAATAAACTCAAGACTCCTGTCACAATAGTAGTAGAAGAAGGAAAAGTTAACATAAAACTTGAAAATAATGATAACAAACACATAAGACAAAAAGAAAGCAATCATAGCGTCTGACACTAGGCACACCAACATTTTAAACAAATCTGGCCCTGGAGGAAACAATTTCACAATAGAATTTTATGTGGCAACAATAGCTGTCAGATGTCCCTAGTTTTGTCACAGTAGCAATCTTAATTTCTGGATATCCTTACTTCAGCTTTCCCGTCTTCGATCTGCAGTATGGTTTAAAGTTACATTTAGAAATATAGAATATCTGTAGAGTGTACACCCAATAATCCACATTTGGGAAGGATCTTTGGAACAAGAGTATAAATGCAGTCACTTTTGAAAGAAATATGATTCAAGAATTCAGATAGTAATCAGGAATCATGATTAAGGGGTAGAAAAGAAAACTTTGTGATAAAACAAAGTGAAGCATCCAACTTAGACAAAAATACCTCTTTATACACATTGTTTGTGATGTTCTTCAATAGGTTGGAATATCAGACATTGCAAATCTGTAGGCAACTGGTACATTCTTTCAAAATACATTCACAAAAATGACAAATCTCTAAGTATTTCGTATGTTTTTATTACAACATAAAATTATCCTTGTGTGTATGTTAGAAAATAACATTTCACTGTGAAAATCAGACTATCCTTGATATTAAAACCTTAGTGGATAGGATACAGAAATAGCTTCCAAAAGGAGAAATGATGCCTCTGTCCTCTATGATTTGATATGCATGCATGTTACGTTGCTAATGGCACTCACTCTAGCAAGTTGGACACACTTTCTTGGTGCTTCACAGGCACTTTGGTTTTAGATTTGGCCATTGACGCCTCATCACACTAATCTGCCATCATGAGTTAGAGTTATGCTCTCTACATGGAAGTGGAGACTGACTGTCACTATTGTTTTGTTTTGTTTTATTTTGTTTTGTTTTGTTTTGTTCTGTGGTTAATCTATCTCAGATCTAGGGTGGATACTACCTATATTTCTATATAATGTATAATTATTTATAGTAGAGTACTTCTTGCTACTGACAAGTGTCTTATACCATTGTGGTTTTGTTTATCTAGTTTTAATAAAATGGAGGAAA
>JADRCD010147988.1:0-15138 GCA_019843815.1 Montemys delectorum | reverse complement strand
GCGCGCGCGCGCGCGCGCGCACACACACACACACTATCCCAATGGAAAATTTCTTGCCTCTTTAATTGGATTGTTTTCCTGATACTTAGCACAATGTGTGAATATCTGAAGGCTATTCTCTTTGCCTGTACCCAAAAGCTCCTCTTAGGAACATGCTGCTCTTGTTACAGTTGTTTCATTGTTGGGCTATTGAGTTCATTCCAGCTCACATCTGTGTGAGAGGAGAGTGGCAACAGGTTCTTGCAGGGGTTAGAAGAAAGCTGGGGTTGGTGCCTGAGGCTTTCTGTTCTTAGTTTTGTTCTAAAACTTTATTTTCTCTACTGTCATCCCCACCTTGCAGTAAATCATACTTTATGAGTTGTTCTCATAGCTAGCAAAGCCATTGCCATCATGGGACAGATGAGTGGACACTGTAGGCTTTCATAGTTTGGCTCCATTAAGTTTGGATAAAATTAACACCATGATTATGATTCCATGCTCATGAAAAAAAAAAAGTGAGGCTGCCTTCTGGGGAGAATTACAGACTCTGTGGATTTTGATTCTTTGCAGAGCCCAGTGGCTATGATACCTGGGGATCAGCAAACAGCATGCTGTGAGCATGATCTGGCTCCAAGAAAGAAAACCGCTGCTCTCCTTTTAATCCTAGAGTCAAACCCAACAACAACAACTGACCTCCGTGTGACTTAACCATTAGTTGTTGGGTGCTTGGCACAGTCCAAGAAATTTTAGCTTAGAGCGTAGCACCTGTGATGGTCCTTGACTACAAAAAAACCATTTTTTACTAACAGACATAGAGGCCTAAGCACTCTAGGGTTCATCTGGGTTAGTTTTGATCCACACAGTCCAGCTTTATTTTTGAGATTCTCAGGTGTCAAATCGTTTTCCCTAAGGCCTTCTTTTCAATTAGCAAGGGTATAATCAGATACCAGAAGGCAAAGTCCAAATGCATTTGGCTCCTATGGTCGTTTATCACCGAAAGAGCAGTAGATGAGTTGGGGCCTGTTCAAAAACTTTCTATCATGTTTAAAGTACTTAGAAGATTCAGTTAGTATATTCATACCAGTGAATAATAAAAAAAAAAAGCTCGCTTTCTTACATTCTCTCTTTCCCTCTCTCTTATCCTCTCTCTCTCTTTCTCTCTCTCTCTCTCCCTTCCTCTGTCCCTTCCTCTCTCTCTGTCTCCATGAATTATAACAAGGCTTATGTGATTGTCATTTTTCAAATAATTAAACATTAGGCATAATATTTATACATGAATTTAAATGACCTCTTTAGGTTTAGGGAAATAATACTAAGTAATGATGACTATATGAAAAATCAACTAAAGGTTCTAAAATATTTTCTGGTTCTAAATGTCTTTTAAGCATAAATCAGCTAATCACACACACACACACACACACACACACACACACACACAAACAAACAAAGTTCTTATTCATATGCATAAGGACATTGCAAATAGAAGTTTGTAAAGAGCTCTAAATCCGCAGTCTGAGCATCAAATCAGAACCATCATGCTCACCACCTTGGCTCCTGCCCCAAGTACCATATGTTGTTAGCCTCCTCCTGACTCAACAATGAGGCTCAAATGCAGAATCCTTTTGTTGCTACTCCAAAAACATAAGAGAACAAACCCATTTATCTGAACATGAATTGGAAATTAATTCTAGTATGGTGACCATATGAATTCATCCTTAAAAAGTAAAAGCAACACATTAATTTTTCTTTCTGCTAGAGCACTGTATGTTTCTGACACAAGGAACTGATCCTATTAAGTAGTAATTTACAGTGTGACTCCTTATTACTTAAATATGGAAGTCTAAATAGTAAGTCATGAGGATAAGGGATAGTGCATACGGATAAAATACTACACACAACTTACACAAAACTACTTAGGACTCATTGCATAGCCTGCTTCACCTGACTCCTATCCTGCAAACCCATCTACCCCATCCTCTGCCACACAATGGAATGAAAAATGCCCAGAAACTCTGTCACAAGAATGAGAGCTATAGGAAAACGAGTTTCTGTTTGTGAGAAATGACCCACAGCCGTGGTTATCCACCTTTTGAAGCAGAATGCCATCAGGTTTTGCATATCTGCTATGGGATAACTATCATTTGGTATGAAGGAAAGATTGTGAGTCAAGGGAGGACTTGTTGTCCTGGTAAGCCAGTGATGACACAGAAGCTCTGTCTGTTATCTGAGAACTGTTCTTCCATTAAACATGCATGTCTGTGTGTGTGTGTGTGTGTGTGTGTGTGTGTGTGTGTTACAAATATATGTCAAATGTGTGCACAGGGCTCAGATAAGATGGTTGGATACCTTGGACCAGTAGTTGCAGGTAGTTGTGAGTTGCTTGATGTGGGTGCTAGGAACCAAACATAGTTTCTCCACGAGAGTAGGGAAACCTCTTAACCGCTGAGCCATCTCCCCCACCCCATGAATCTGTCAATGAAAAATTATTCACAATAATCTAGTATTCTTTGCCTTTGAGGGTGGCATTCTAAATAAACTGTAGTCTTTTTACTTGTAGATGAAAAAAGTTTTTAATTTATACATAAAAATAAAAAAAAATCTACTTTAAAAACTAATTTACTTCTTACAAGTATGGACTTAGCCTTTACCATCAACTGAATACCTAAGCTTTCTCTAGAACAATGAGAATTCCAGATAAGTCTGTTGTTTCAATTACTAGACAAGCTATAGTTAAAAAACAAACAAACAAACAAACAAACAAATCCCTGCAGGGCATGTGTCTTAGTTAGGGCTTCCATTGTGACAAAAAAGTTACCAGGAAAGTATATGAACTGATCACGTACTCACGGGCATGTGACTTTCTATTCATGTTGTTCTGTAAGTAACCTCTCAAAAAAAGTTCCAGTAGAGTCTTGTCTGGAAGAGTTAATTAATGTTCTTTTTTTGTCACATTGATAAACTATAGTAAGAAAAGTCAATGAGTCTAACTCTATTCTGACATCTCAGAATGTTGGTTACTCTGAATTATCTTCTATCAATCAAGAATGTTATTTTATTTCTATATATAAACATAATGATCTAACTTTAATTTAGTAATTTTTATTTTGAAACATGTATCTTTCCATAGTTCAGTCAGGTCACAAACTGACTATCTTCCTGACTCCAAAACTCTGATGATCAAGAGACTTTTGAGACTTTAGGTTCAAGAACTTCGGGAAGAGGACAACTGGCTCAAGCAGGAGACACTAGGGCTTAGAAAAGGGATCAAGGTATCAACTTGATGGGAAATTAACCAACTGACCTCTGAGAGGGGTTAAGGTGAAGCTTGAGTCTTTCTACCAAATCAGAACACAAGTCAGCAGAAAAAGAGAATTAGGTAAAACAAGAAAGAAGAATATCTATTGCCGGTTTCTGCTCCTCCCTATTTCAGAGACATCCACATCTTGTCATGCAGTGCTAGCCTAGTCCCATAGACATGGTGGTAAAAAATTCAGTGTGAACAGATTTGGCCATATTGGGCACCTGGTTACCAGAGCTGCCTTCTCATCTGCCTCTGGCAAGGTGGAGACTGTTGCCATCAATGACCCCATCACTGACCTCAACTACATGGTCTATATGTTCCACTATGACTCTATTCATGACAAATTTAACAACATGATCAAAGCTTGAGAATGGGGAGCTTGTCATCAATGGGAAGCCTATTATCGTCTTCCAGGAATGAGATCTCACGTGTTAGTTAAATGAGGTGATGCCAGTGCTGAATATGTTGTGGAGTCTGTTGGCATCTTCACCACCATGAAGAATGCAAGAGCCCACTAATAGGGTGAGGCCAAAAGGGTCATCATCTCTACCCTTCATTCAAGGGTACCAGTTTGTTCAAGGTTGTCAGCCAAACTTCCTACAGCACCACCTGCTTAGCACGCCTGGCCAAGGTCATCCATGACAACTTTGGCATCCTTGAAGGATTCATGGCCACAGTCCATGCCATCACTGTCACTCAGAAGACTGAATGGTCCCACTGGAAAGCTATGGAGTGGTGGCCGTGGGGCTGCCGAGAAAAACAAGCCCATATCTACTGGTGCTGCCAATGCTGTGAGTAAGGTCATCTCAGAGCTGAACACAAAAGTTACTGGCATGGCCTTCCTTGTTCCTACCCTTAATCATGAATCTGACATGATGCCTAGAGAAACCTGCTAAATATGATGACATCAAGAAGGTGGTGAAATGCATCCAAGCGGCCACTAAATTTAGGGCATCCTGGGGCTGCACTGAGGACCAAGTTGTCTACTGTGACTTCAACAGTAACTCTCACTTCCTCCACCTTTGATGTTGGGGCTGGCATTGCTCTCAGTGGCAACTTTGTAAAGCTCATTTCCTGGTATGTCAATGAATATGCTACAGCAACAAGGTGGTGGACCTCATGCCCTACATGGCCTCCAAGGAGTAAGAAGCCATGGACTACCAATCCCATACATCACATGAGATCAAGAGAGAGGTCTCCAGCTACTGAGAAGTCCCTGTCCCAATTCCGTATCTACCTCACAGTTTCTATCTCAGACCCTCATAATAATGGGAGGGGTCTAGGGAGCCATACTTTCTTGAGTACCATCAATAAAGTTTGCTGCACACACACACACACACACACACACACACACACACAAAAGAATATGTGGGAAGTGGACAAGATGACCCTCTGAGGGAAGAAGGATAGATTTTGAACAAATAAAAATAAAAATAAACAAGAAAAAAAGAATAAAGAAAAATAAAATAAGAAAACCTTACAACCAACACAAAGAGTTTACTTGGGCTGTGGTTTCACAGTTCATCATGTTTGATAAGCATAATTTCAAAAAGAAGACATGGAGGCAGGAGCAGGAAGCTGAGAGTTAGGTAGGACGACTGGGGACCAAACACCAAGTTGCCCGAATCACCAAATCTTTACAAACAGCACCACAGAGAATTTAAATGCCAGAGGTATTGGGAGTATTTCTTACTCAAACTACAGTAACATTTCCCCTTCTGTCTCCATCTCTGTCCTCTCTCCATCTCTATCTATTGGTATGTTTCTTTTTGACTCATTTATCTCACATGTATGTGTGTTTACCTGGATGCATGCATGTGTACTATGTGCTTGTTTGGTGCCTATAAATGTCAGAAGAAGGCATCAGTCTCCCAGAATTGGAGGTGCAGCTGGTTGTAAATCACCTTACATGTGTTGGGAATCTAACCCAGGTTCTCCCCAAGAACAAGTACATCTCTACAGAACTCACAGCATCTCACAAACCAAATATTGTAAATTAATTAGACCATAATAAGGAGAAGAAATGGCAGGTTGGAAGATTCAGTGAATAGGAACTACTTAAAACTTAGAAAAGAGAAATCTGAGGATATAGGGCAAATCCTAGTAAAAACATGAGCATTGGCTCAATGGTTAGGGAATGCTGGATGTTCTTCATGCAGCTTTCAGGAAATGGTGAAATCAAAGCTATGGATTTTAGAACAACATTCACAGCTGAGGGTAAAAGTGATATTTCAGAAAAAAAAAGACATATTAATGCTCATAGGCCCATAGCAGAGGGCAAAGTTATATATTTTATGCAGAAAAGAAGAAAATTAAATGAAAATCTGCGTGTCAAACATGAGCTCCCACAGCCCCCGTTTGTCATGTGGCTCACAGAACCCGGGTAAACAAAGATTTATATTAATTTCTCCTCTGTAGAGCTGAATAGACTAAGAAGGAAGCATGTGGGAACCGACAGTCAGAGGCCCCAGTTGCTAGGCTAACCCTTACCAGTGCACCTTTAAAAGGTATTGAGCAACAACTGCTACTCATACAATGGTTCCAGCCAGTGTTTTAATTTCTGAGGACCATATTTTAAAATATCAATAACCACTGTGGTCTCTTTATGTGCAAATAACAATGCCAAGCAACTTTTAAATTTTTTATACAAATTATAATAATTTTAACTTATTTATTTGATAAGCACAACTATATTATATGTTAAGTATTATTACCATTCTCGTTTTTATATAAGGAAACTAATGTAACTAAGTTACCGAGTAACTTAAGCCTGGCATGGTAGTGCATGCCTGTAATCCCAGAACCAGTAGAAAAAGCAGTAGAAGATCTATGGAAGTTTCAGACCATCCTAGCCACATCATGAATTCCAAGAAAGCCAAAGCTTCACAGAGAGACCTTATCTCAATGGGGTAAAAAAAAAAAAAAAAAAAAATGATGTAAGGAAAGAAAAGAAAAGAAAGAAAGAAAAAAGAAAAAAGATTAAGCCACTTGCTCAAAGTCATATGCTACCAAGTACTATGTCCAGTTTTATATTTATTAAATTGCCCATGCTTTGATTCCCTACATCATACTGTATGGGAAATGAGAACAGAGACAGCATTAAGCAAGAACAGCAGGCAGCACAGGACCAAAAAGATGTGGTAGAAACCATCCTTAAGACACTTGCTCAATGGTGTTAGTTTATGTCTCTTTAAAAAACAAACAAAAAACAAAACAAAAAACAAGAAAACAAGCAATATATTTACTCTGGCTCATTGTCTCATAAGCATAAATCCATTTTTACTTGGTCTTATCACTTCAAGCCGGTGATGACTATGAGCACTTTTAGAAGTAAAACCGTTTTTATCCTAATAGCTTGGAATTGAAAAGGAGCTGGAAAGAATAAGCCATGGGTTCAATACTCACATAAAAGCTGCAATCTTAAATTCTTAACCTCTTCCTATTAATGTTTTCCCAATACCTTAATAGTACATCCAGCTGGAGTCTAGACTTTCAATATATGAACCATTGGGAGATCTAGAACCAATCTGTATCATCATGTATGACCTATAGTATCATGTATCATGGCACATCCACATAAATTGCATAAAAAGAGAACATGTAACAACAGAATATGAGGATGTGATATTCTGTAGGTTAGTTATAAAAATGGAACTGTAAACTAAAATGGAACTGTAGACTATATAGAGAGAAATATATATACAGAGAGAGAGAGAGAGAGAGAGAGAGAGAGAGAGAGAGAGAGAGAGAGAGAGAAAATAAACAGAAAATATACAGACTGGATGGACCCATGAATGCGAAACTAGCCTGGGAAAAGAGAAAGATGCACAGAAAGATGTCTCTAAGAAAGATTTAGTCCCCAGACAGTTTCAACAGAGGGAATGATAACAGATGAAGAGTGAGGATGGCAGCACAGTAGGAACTCTAAGGGGAGCGGTCAGATGGCATGGGCCACGTGAAGGTCCAATTGAAAAATAACCCTGGGCATGATATGTGCACCTCTAGACCCATCACCCTAGAGAAAGACACAGAAAGGTGGCTTCAAACCTAGACCAGCCTTGTCTATACAGAAAAGCTAAACTATGAGATCTTACCTCCAGAAAAAAAAAATATTGGAAAATAAAGAACTTTTTTTTTATCATGGCAAATCTTGACACTGTATATAACAGGAAGACAGAACAGGAAAGCAGAACATTACATTTTACATGATCTTGCAACCACAATGGGCTGAACCTGCCACCAACCTAAATAAGCAAGAAAAGGACATTTAGTCCGCTGGGTCCCATGTCAATCTTTTAAGTTCTGAAACTGTTAAATGATGCACGTGCGCAGTTTTTAATCCACTATGCTCATGGAATTTTGTGTTTCCAAAACAGTAGAAAGATTTTAATAATACGGACTGCCTTGTCCTCAGTCCCCTTATGAAGTTTCTTCCTAAGTGGCAAGATCTGAAAGTGTCTGTTATTAGGCTCAATAAATAAGTACAAGACCCTAAATACAACTGAGAACATTTTACAATGGAATTTAAATAACTGGAAGGACAGTTATATCAGAGCACAGGCTCAGCTGTAACCAATGAGCCCTGGAAACGCAAGAGGCTGTCCTGAGCAGAGCTGGGAGCACCAAAGCATGCCCGACTCTAATCGCCAGTTCTGTAGAAACAGGAGTAGACTTTTTGGGGATAAATATGCCTCCACAGACTAAGAACGTAACTCTTCATCCACACTGTCAGCTAACAGCTAAGGAAAGTAGACTTGATCACTTAAAAAAAAAATAACTCGAATATAAAAAGCTTCACATATTCATATGAATAAAAGCAATCCTTATATAAAATTTTTATTTACTGAAGAAATCTCTAACACTTGCTCCAGCAGAAAACTCATCTGAAGTAAAAAAAAAAATCTAAATTCAAAGCAAAAAGAGTAAATTAACAAAATACAAATTCAAAGACCTTTATTTCAAAGCCTAACACAATATAGGATCAACCAACTGAAAGAAGAGAGATAGACTTGACCCTTTTTTTGTGTTCCTAGTACCCACTACCCCTTCAAAGTTCACATAAATCCTTCTCTTCTCATGACACCAAAAGACTAAAATGAATCAAGGCAAATAGAGTTCAGAGCCACATTCATGAAAAATAAGGAATAAAAATTATTTTCAAGGTAGGGAAAGGCAAACATTAACTTTCATCTATCTTCCTATAAACAGTAAAGAATTTGGCTTCTGCTCTAGTTTCCTAAGTAACCTGCAAAGATAAGAAAGGAAGCATTTCTGTGCTGTCATATAAAAAATCTAATATTTTTGACACTAAGTATTTTACGCACCGTGGTTGCTTGAATAGGAATGGCCCCTATAAGCTCATGTGTTTGAATGCTTGGCCCATAGGGAATGTGGCACTATTAGGAGATGTAGCCTTGTTTGAGTGGGTGGGGCCTTGTTGGAGGAAGTCTCTCAATGTGGGGGCAGGCTTTGAAGTCTCAGATGCTCAAGGTAGGTCTAGTGTCACTTTCATTTCTGCTTCTTGTGGATCAAAATGTAGAACTCTCAGCTCCATCTCCAGCACCATGTCTGCCTGTGTGCCTTCATGCTTCCCCCCACCATGACAATAGTGGACTAAATTGTGAAAACCGTAAGCCAGCCAAATTAAATATTTTCATTTATAGTTTCCGTGATCAAGGTGTCTCTTCACATCAACAGAAACAATAACTAATACAGGGACTTGGCTCCACACACTAAATATCAATCATCCAAGAAGCATCAAATAGATGTCTTGCCACACATTTCAATTTAATTTGGTTCTGATACTAGCTACCTGAAAACAGTACCAGATCCCACAGGTTAAAAGGTCCAGACCCACAAGATGATACCTAATTAAATGGCAGTCATAAGCTGCAGTTTGGTACCTGCCCTTTGGCTACGAGGTTAATCACCTCAGTGAATTTGATATTTGCTTGAATGGTTCTGATATGTAGAGTTTACAGTCAAAGGAAAGTACAGCAAATATAAGTACAGATGAGGTGTGAATAAGGAGGCAAAACTTCCCTGTCTCCTTGGCCACATCATGCTCCGTGTGCCCTGTATATTCCGTAATTCAAAAACTCAAAGGATCCCAGTTCCTTTAAGTTATTAGGGAATCTTACTACATAGGTTTTAGTGACTAAATTATTGGCCATTGGTGATTAGCTGAATGTCTGGCCTCTCTTCTTTCCTCAGAATTTGGAGAGATGGGGTTGAATGTCTCTTCTCTCTTTCTGTACTTTGTACTTTGGTATTTCTGGTTCCCAGGCCACATTCTGAATTTTTCTAGCCACATTAGCACACAAAACACACTCTTTTTACTCCAGCAATTCTAAGATTTCCAGGAACTGACTCGAGAAAACAGGAACAAAGAATAGATACTGCTACACCCCCGGGTCCTTGGTCCCATCATCAGCATCCTGCTCTCAATCAGCCAACGATCACAAATGAGAAATATTTAGATGAAACATTACATGAAATCAAACATACAAATGTTCTTCTTGTTATCATTCTTTTTTGTATAATTATGTTTATAGCATTTCTATCACATTATGTATATAAGTGATCTGGGAGATTTAAAGTATTGAGAGAATGTGTATGCTATTTGTAAATACTATTCTGGTTTTATCTAAGAGATACTACAGTGTTCATGGCTGACTGTAGGGCCAGTCTCCTGGAATAGTAAAGGTCAACTCTTCATTTCACATTACAAACCTCTTCAGGTTTTCAATATCTAAGGCTCATTCAGAAGAACATCTGGATGTTTTGAAGTTAACATCCCACAGTTGTCTTTTGCAGTAGAAATATGTTTGCATCTATTTTTTCTTTTTGCTCCAATTTAGAAAAAGTGAATGAAATCCTATATGGTAAGCATGGATGATTTCAATGGTAAAGGAGACAAGATAACAAACTTATTATTGCCTCACACAGCTAACACTCCAATAGATCATTGGTACTGATTATATAGAATGACTATAGCTACAAGGGTCATACACACCACACTTGGATTTCATAATCATAGTCACATAATCAAAGAAGAAACAAAATTTTAAAAGGAAACTATGTGGCTCTAAATTACAAATTATATTAAAGTTTTCTGAAGACGGGAATTACACCAGTGTATGATATAGATTTCTTTTTCTCTATAAAAGCTCAAGAGTAGAAGGCAGAGTGTAATTACGTTTTGACAATAGAATGTACCCTGTAACTTTCAAGGCAAAGCTGTGAGGCATTTTATTTTTCTTGAACTTCTTTTGTGGGCATGCAACCTTTTCTTAAACATTTGGTCTACATATGGATAGACCTGTGATTTTAAATGGCCTAATGAGCCTCAGACAGACTTTTAAGTAACACTCATGAATATGCCAGAGAGAGATTCTCACATGCTAACATTTACTGTTCTGGATTTTTTTTCTGTTTCTGAATTTTTTCTCTCTTAAAAAAGTTAACACTTATTTAATGTAATTAATATATCCTGAATCTTTCACAAGTGTTAAACAGCTGACTTTAATTTTTTAAAAAAAGCAAATCCATTTTTTACCAACTTTTTAAGAATTCCTATTAATTTAGGTGATTATGGCCATAAATCCTTTCTTTCTATTATGTCTTAGTAAAATGATTGCATTTCTCCATAAAAATATACTTTTGTGAAGATTAATAAGATATGATCTCATATGGACTTAGTCCTTAAAAATCTACAGCCCAAAATGTGACGTTATATTTTTTTATTCTAACCTTTTAATTTAAGATAGTGGGGCACATCTTAATAATACTGCCTTTTTAAAAAAATAGCACATCTCTTCATAATCACACAAAATGCCATGCAATAGGCAAGTATTCTTCAATTAAGTCACTGTCAATGTGAAATCCCCATGATGGGAGAATACTGAACCAACTAAGGGGTTCAAAAATAAGACAGCAAAGGAAAGTTGAAAGATTGGAGAATTCTGGAAGGCCAACCTTAATTTCTAGTCTGGCCTTGGACTCAATCCTCTGCCAACATCTGGACTTTTCTGTCGAACATTTCCCAGTAGCAATGGATTATGAGTACATCACCAGTTATCCTCCATCGCCTATGCCAGAGGAGGAGTGACTTGCTTCCAGCAGCCAAATGGGGCCAAACCATTAAATGAGGAACAGAGTGGGCAAACTTCAACAGAATGCTGCTCGTTGCTCATAAGGACTAACTTCATTGAAGAGGTTCCCAAAATGAAGGATAGTTCTGCATGGCACATGGTAGCCTTTCCCTACTGTACTTTGAATAGTGGTTCTAAGATTATTGACTTCTTTGTAAATTACATTATGGGAGACATGATGTCTTAGTTTTATTCCTCAGTTTGGGGCTGGTCATCCCTGCCAGTTAGGAATGGAGTGGTAAACTAGAACACAAACAAAAATTTTAATAAAAAGTCCAATTCTAGGTCCAGGTCCTCCAAACAGACGTCACCTGTCTTTAAGTCTGATGAAGAAGACTTTGTTCATGGCAGGATGGAGGCTAGAAATGTTCTGTAATGCAGA
Organism: Montemys delectorum; assembly: GCA_019843815.1. Lineage (NCBI taxonomy): Eukaryota > Metazoa > Chordata > Mammalia > Rodentia > Muridae > Montemys > Montemys delectorum. The sequence goes on along the minus strand of JADRCD010147988.1, from coordinate 3,323 downwards.
AAATGCAGAGTCAAGACATGTACAGTGCTTATATACATTGTGGAGACATGTCTACACTCACAAGATGAGGTACAAGAATATGGCAGTCCCAAGAGCCTGAATCCTGCAGAGCCGCATGAAATTCTCTTTAACTGCAGTCCTTGCCTGGAATACTACAAAGAAACTTAGGTAGCTACCAAAGTCATTCAGTTGACTACATTTGTATTTACTTACTTTTCTGATAGACATTTCATCTTATCACATTTACAAAAGTGGCCAACATTCTGTCTTAAAGTTCTTGGGAAAGAAAATCAATGTGATTACAATTGAAGTTAACTGAATCAAACTTGTGTTTTCTTCATGTGTGTGGGGGGGGGGCAGGGAGAAGCTAGCTGAAATGACAAAGTATCCATTCGAATGTAAGGTGTCACAGGCAAGCAGCTCCCATCTCACATAGATAGATACACTGTGTGGACAGCTCACTCCTGGAAAAGCAACTTATACTGCTTGTCTCTGTAGTGGGATTTTACTTATGGTTTTATAAAGAAGCACTCAGCTCTCTCTGGTTCCACTCTTCTCCCACTCCCCCCTCTGTCTCTCTGTCTCTCTGTCTCTTTCTGTCTCTCTCTGTCTCTCTCTCTGTCTCTCTCTGTCTCTCTGTCTCTCTCTCTCTCTCTCTCTCTCTCTCTCTCTCTCTCTCTCTCACACACACACACACACACACACACACACATACACGTTTAAGAAATGGAAGAAGGAATTCCTGTTCATGATTTACTTGTGGAACACTTTCTCTATGGATAAGAAGTAATTCAATGAGAGTTTTCTGGTGATGAGGAGTAGGGTTGTTTGGAAGTTAACTGTATCTTTAGATCAAACCTATTCTTTCCTTCATTACATATTTGTTTATCCCGGCTCACAGATAGGAAACATAATACATAAAAAGGCATTATTATAATCACCCCAAACCCAATGCTGTGTGATACAGGGACAAGATGTCGGCAGTATTTACATGCATGCTGCTGTGGAGCCAGTCTCTTAAGAGTACAGCCAGGAGGTCAGTCATCAAGGGAAGGAGAGGCCCTTGGCCCTGTGAAGGTTCTGTGCCCCAGTGTAGGGGAATGCCAGGGCCAGTAAGTGGGAGAGGGTGGGGTGGCGAGCAGGGGGAGGACGGAGGGAGCAGGGGTTTGTTCTCGTTGTCGTTTTTTTGTTTTGTTTTTTTTTGTTTTTTTGGTTTTTGTTTCTTTTGAGGGGAAACTGGGAAAGGAGAAATCATATGACATGTAATAAAGAAAATATCTAATAATAATAATAATAAAAAAAAAAAGAGTGGAGCCAGGAACACTTGCTTCCTACTACTCATGTTCTTGTGTGAACTCTGCTGATAATTAATAGGCCTGGCCTGTCTGATCAATGGAGACCAGCAGTAATCACAGTGCAGCCTCTGGAAAATCAGATCATTAAAGGTACTACAACTTCAGCTTTGACAATTGAGTCATATGTTCTGGGGGAAGACAGTCACCATTCCCCATAGAGAGAGGTATCGGAGAAAACTGAACACTAACCACAGTGTCAACTGCCATTTTGAAAGCAGATCCTGAAGCCCTCATTGAGCTTCCAGACTACTGTAGACCAAGCCCACAACCAACATCAAACTCACAAGTAATCTCAGGATCAAGTGGCCTGGTGAAGTTGATTCTAATTTGAGTCCTACAGAACTGTAAAAGATAACGGATAGATTTTGTTTTAAGTCGCTAAATTGTAGGTTAATTGGATGCTATTAATATATTTCATTTTTATATCCCACGTGTTCATTATATGTTCAAGTCACTAAAAGTGCTTGTAGGTGATTTACAAGTAACTCAGTCAAGTCAGTCTTTCAATGAGCAAATTTCTACAAATCAAAAGGAATACTATAACCTATCCATTGGCTATATGACAAGCACCACATTACTACAGCACAGTGGTTCTGAACCTTCCTAATGCTGTGGTCCTTTAGTACACTTCCTTATGTTGTGCTGATCCTCAAAAACAAAATTATGTTTATTGCTACAGTTATGAATTCCCACTTCATAACTGTAATTTTGTTATTGTTATGAATGCAATGTAAACACCTGTGTTTTCCAATAGTCTTTGGGGGTTGTGACCCACAGGTTGACAACCACTGCAATAGAACACTGTGTATTCACTTGTTCATGTAGCACTCTGGTGGGTTCCTAGATGTAAGAACACAGGTATATAGTCAAACCGAGCACTCAGATTTAGAGATTCAATCTACACATAATCACAATGGGTTTTACACATGGGAACATATATGCACATTAGCAATATATATTTTATCTATGAATTAGAAATTATATTTAGTTCTCTTAGAAGACTCTATAGAAACATAATTAAATATTCTTATTTAACAGGGAACAGGTTTCCTTTCAACTTTATTGTTAAAACAGCCTGGTTCTAGTGTACAAGCACCATATTCTATCTTTCCAATGGATTAGATTTAATACAAAATTATTTCCCAGTCTGGGGATATAACTCAGTGTTATACCATGTGCCCATGTTACATCTAAAGCGTAGCAAAAGAAAGCTTCTGAATAATTCACACTTCATCTTAAGTCTTTTATATTACTAATTTGATTTTTCTACACTCTACTCTTTAAAATAACTAATACGAGCTTCCCTCCAGGGCAGACTTCAGCCCAAGGACTCAGGGCAGGCTTCAGCCTAAGGACTCAGGGCAGGCTTCAGCCCCAGGAATCAGGCGGGACCAGCCAAGAGGCATAGGCCTCAGGAAGTGCAGGGGAGTCTCAGGACTGTAGGGACAGGAGCCTGTCAGCTTCCGAGTGACAGAGCTAGATCAGTGACCACCTCTGCCCCCTGCCTGCTAGCAGAGAGCTTCCCTCCAGGGCAGACTTCAGCCCAAGGACTCAGGGGAGAGCTTCCCTCCAGGGCAGACTTCAGCCCAAGGACTCAGGTGAGAGCTTCCCTCCAGGGCAGACTTCAGCCCAAGGACTCAGGGCAGACTTCAGCCCAAGGACTCAGGGCAGGCTTCAGCCCCAGGAATCAGGCAGGACCAGCCAGGAGGCATAGGCCTCAGGAAGTGCAGGGGAGTCTCAGGACTGCAGGGACAGGAGACACTCAGCTTCTGAGTGACAGAGCTGGATCAGCAACCACCTCTGCCCCCTGCCTGCTAGCAGAGAGCTTCCCTCCAGGGCAGACTTCAGTCCAAGGACTCAGGGGAGAGCTTCCCTCCAGGGCAGACTTCAGCCCAAGGACTCAGGTGAGAGCTTCCCTCCTGGGCGGACTTCAGCCCAAGGATTCAGGTGAGATCGCCATTTTCTCTC
>JADRCD010147980.1:0-13426 GCA_019843815.1 Montemys delectorum | reverse complement strand
TATTATGAGCAATCTAGAAACGATTTAAAGCATATGGTAGGATGTGTGTGTGTTATATGCAAATAACCTGTTTTAAATGAGGGGGCTTGAGCAGCGTCAGATTTTCCTGCCTGCAGGGGGTCCTGGGATTAACTCCCTGTAGACATGAAGAAACAAGTAGATATTTAATAAAAAAAATTGAAAAGGAGTTTGGAGGTAAGAGCCCTGGTGCTAGAGATGCCTGAAAACATGGGAAGCCACAGGTGACAGACATCCTTCCGCGTCTTCCTGTCTGAGTCAGTTGAGCTGTCTGAGTGTAAGCAGCTGGGGAATATCCCCCAAACACCCCAAAGGCAGGAAGTCTTACAGCCATCCCACAGTGGGAGGATGGGCTGTTAAACTGCTGAATGTCAAGGGACTGCTGAGTTTCCGCAAAGGTTACCTACAAAAGACTAGAGTTTGGGGATCACTGTGGGAAGGGACAGGAGCCCGGGAGTCACCAGCCACAGAAATATCCTACAGCTCCCATTTTGTTTTACATCTACTGCGATGGACTTAGAGCTCTGGTAAAATTTGTCTAACCTTAGCTTCCTCAACTTTGTAACACACATAACTCCTATCTCTACGACTATTGTGAGGATTAAGACCAAAATGTGCTTATAAATGGTCTCTTTAAGAAAGGGACCTAAAGAGATTGCCTTCAAGGTAAGTAGTGACAAGAAGAGAGAAGACAGTAGGCTTGGAAGTCACTGGCTATCCCATTGTCTTTAAACTTCCTTGTCATGCAGAGACTCAAGGTATTTTTTTATTTTAACCTTTCTTTGTTCTTGACAATGTCATACATGTATACAATGGAACATGACCATAACCACTCCTCTACCCACCCTCAAGTGTTCCCAATACGGCCCCCTCCCAACTTTATGTTCTGTGTTTGTTTGATAACATATTAAATCCAATTAGTGCTGTACATACATGTATGAGTGTATGACCATCCACTGGAGCAGGAGAAGTTCAAAGAGTGATCTCTCATCAGAAGCTATCAACAGCCAATAAGGGGTGGGGGCTAGAGAGCCCTTCTTCTATCTATGCTAGAACTTTGGCTGGATTGAGTTTGTACAGGTACCTACAGTTGGTGGAGAGTGATCCACTCACTCAGCTTTCTCTGTTTGAAAACACCATCTCATTTTGTAAGGTAGGACCGCATTCTTGTTGACCTTGGAGGAAAAGAAGTACAATAGAGTGCCGTGAGACTCATGTTGGGTAAGCACCTTGGTGGAAAAGCTTCTTTCTTGTGTCTTCAGGCAATGAATAAAAGTAAGCCAAACCCTTCTGCGCCGGTCTAACATTGCTTGTCAATATTGACCAAGACATGGGAATGCTGGGGTTGTCTTTGTGAGAATTAGAGACTTTCTGAGCTCTTAATTAGGCTTGGGAATTTTAGAGTCCCAGAAACTAGAGGGTCACAAAAGCCACCCTGAGCCAGTGTCTCTGTTTGTGACTTGTGAATTTGAACAATGAAATTCATGGTCCCCAGAAGGTGAGTTGTAGAAAGAAGTATTTTATGATGGGGAATGTCTTAGTTACTGTGCTACTAATATTTATTTACTGATTGATAGTTTTTTTTTTTTTTTTTAAAAAAAGCATTTAGTCAGGGCCTTGCTTACAGTGTCAGAGGGTTAGTCCACCTTCATCGTGGTGGGAAGCTAGCAGGCATGACACTGTCACTGTAGCTGAGGGCGTTACATCCTGACCCACAGGTGGGGGGGGGGTGGAGACTGGTGTGGGCTTTTGAGTCCTCAAAGCTCACTCCCAGCAACACATCTCAACACAATAAAGTTATACCTTCTAATTCTTACCAAACAGCTCATCAGCTGGGGACTAAGCTCACAACTGTATGAGCCATTTTGGGGTCATTCTCATTCAAAAAGAGAGAGAATATAAGAGAAAGAAAAATGAGCGTATTCCTGTACAGTGGTGTGGGCCCCTAGAATTGGGCTAAGACTTGGAATCTATCTATAAGGTTTTACTATATGGAGGAATGGAGCAGGAGAAGAACTGCTCAGTCTGCTTCCATTCCAGGTGACCAGGCACCTCATGATTTCAGACCTCAGAATGGCTTTCAGCAACAGGGCACTCCTATGAGGGAAGAGAAATTAAGGAAAACCAGACTCCCATTCTGACATCCCTGACCTATGGTTATCACAAAAATCAAAGATATTTTGGCTTTAACATGTTTGACATCTCTGGCTGCCAGATGAGGCTGCCAATGGGTCTAAGGATTTCCCAGATTTTGGCCAAGGTTAAAAAGAAAACAAAAAAAAACAAAAAACAAACAAACAAAAAAACCTTGTTTATCTTTTATCCTGAAAGGGCCTAGCCATTTTCTATTCCTTGTTCTCATCAATTGCACTGAGAAAATGCACAGAGACAATTTGACACAATGGTTCAGACCACATATCCTGAACCTCATTCCTTTGGACTCAGATCTTGTCTTTGCCACATACTAGCTTTGAGACTCTGGGCAAGTTTCCTGGACTTCTCTGCATTAGTCAGGGTTCTCTAGAGGAACAGAACTGATAGAATGAATTTATCTATCATCTGTCTGTCTGTCTGTCTGTCTGTCTGTCTGTCTGTCTGTCTGTCTGTCTGTCTATCCATCCATCCATTGCATCTATCTATCTATCTATCTATCTATCTATCTATCTATCTATCTATCTATCTTAATACAGAAGATAGTATGGCCCATATTAAAAGTGTAACTTCCCACTTAAAGTATCTGGATTAAAAGTGGGTCTTCCCTACCCTTCTTCTGCCATATGGTGTCATAGGTCACGGGGGCCCCAAGGTTGGAAGAGTGGTTTGCACCTCTCCTGGGCAGCAAAGTAGAGTTGGCCGTGGTGGCCTAGGCACAAGAGAGCTGGCCCCAAGGGCATGAGAGTGGATGACCTGGGCCTACCCCTAACCTAGTCAAAGTAGGAGAGCTGGCAAGCTGACTAACTCAGTTTCTACACAGGCCAAGGTCCAGGGCTTTGAGTCAGTCTACCCCAGTATCTATACCATCTACAGAGCACATGAAAGGGCTGGTCCTGCAGATCCAAAGCTACAGGGTCTCTATGACACAGGGCAACAGTAGGACATGAGAGGAGTTCTGGTGAGGATCCAATATGGATGGAGTAGAAGGAGTTAGGGACCTTGAACCAAAGCAATCACTGACTACAATGAACAATAAAGCTGTTTGGGCAAAGGGGTATATTATGTGACACACCGTAATATATCGCCACTTCCACAGTGAGAGATTTTTGTTGCTGTTTTTTGGTCTTTTTAAAGTTTTTATCTTATTTTATTTTTTTCTTTGATCGGGGGGAGGTTGCAAGGGTGGAAGGCAAATACGAAGGGGTAAATTAAGTAGGATTGGGGTACACAATATGAAATTTATAGAGAATCAATAAAAAATTAAAAAGTGGGTCTTCCCATTTTAAATGATTTAATTAAGAAAAACAAAATCCTTCAAAGGTGAATACAGATGCGTGGGTTTTAGTTAATCCCAGATGTCTTCAAGTTGACAACCAAGAATAGCCAACTCACTCTTTACATTTGAGTTTGCTCATGTATGAAATAATAACTATTGTAGTTGGAGAGATTGAATCAATTGATGTGTTTAACTTTAAATTGATGTATTACACTTAGAATGTAAAAGTGCACATAGTACATTTCCCCATGCTCCCCAGACAGACGTAACTGATCCAATACAGCATTCCTTCTCCAGAACCTGTTAGAAATCTATACTCTTTTGACTGTTTGTTTTTGAGACAGGGTTTACTCTATATATCCCTGGCTGTCCTGGAACTTGGTCTTTAGATCAGGCTGGCCTTGAACTTTTAGAGATCTGCCCCAGTCTGTCTCCCGAGTACTGGGATTAAAGGTATGCACCACCACTGCCTGCCAGACACCTGTACTCTTAGCAAAGGTACTTAGGTAGTTGCTAATTAGCTCACCAAATGGAAACTATTGGGTCCAGTAGAAAATCTAGCTGAAGAAACAGAGAAAATCATTTTCCTTCACACCAGTTTTCTACACCCAACAGTCTGTAGGAATGACTCACAGCTTGATTAGAAGCAACTAATGCCTTAATGGGGAAGTTTGGCACTCAGACCATGCATCCTGTTGTGTAGGCACAGAGTTTTCATCTGCCCCAGAATGCCTATTCATACAGAAACAAGCAGCCATGAGGACAGTCCTTGCTGTCCCCATTCTTCATCCGCTATAGAACAACAGCGACTGCTAAGCCACAGACCACAAAGAAAAAGGTCATTCTCTCATAAGACACAGCACAGTCCCACTGAGGCGCTCAGCAAAAGCACGCACACTTCAAAGCCAGCCATGGAGGGAGACACGCAGATGAGCCCCAACTCAAGAACACTCATCTCACCCAAGGAGTACCTCCACCGAGGACCCAGCCCTTGTGAGGTCAAACCCTTCACAGAAAAACCCACATCATAAAAGCTGCATTCAACCAACAAGGGTGTGATCAACAGTGGGGGAGACACGGGGTGGGGGGCAGCTTGTGGAGGCGGAACAACAGGGATGGCCAGTGCTCTCAGGGGAAAGTGATACTTTCACATCAAGTAGGGAAGATGAGATTCCTCTGTCCTCTGTGGCTTCCACAACTCTCTGTGAGCCCAGGGCGTTTATTCTCTCACGAGGCTCAGAGGAACAAGGCAGTTCTTTGAAACCCAGAGGAAAGAGAGGGTCTTGTAGGGCACGGGACATTCATGAGACACACGAGGGAGTGAAAAAGTAGAAATCCTGAGACTTCCCTAGCCTGGGACCTCCCTCAAGTGAACATCCCTGTTCAACCGCACTCCCACTGTTATCTTTAGACTTAGTGAGCAGGAGATAACAGAGCAGCCATTCTGGCGTCTTTATCACTTTTTGTTTTTTAAGGTGAAATGAAATAGCATCGTGGTCACTCACAACTGAGGAAAAAGGCATCAGAGGGCTTGCCTATGTGTTGGATGGACTGATGCTGCCAAAAGTCTTAGGATGAGCTAGGAGGCGTGCTAGGGACCTGGGTCTAGCTTGGCAAATAAGTAATGATAATGATTATTAAATAATTTCATAAATATATTGGATTTAAGAGTAGAACACTAGAGAGTTCTTTCCAACTACATGACCATAGCTGTTGGGGTTAAGACAAGACAGCAAAGCCCTCTGAAACAAAATCTTTGTATCTTTGAGATGAGCAATATTTCTCTTCCAGGATTGCTTAAGTGGGGAGAAAAGGGGCAAAACAATACAAATGACAGAGTATTGTAGGTACTGCGTAAATGTTATCACTGCTGATACTCATGAATGAGGCAACCTGCCCATTGTCACTGTTATTCAAATGATCAATAGATCTAGAAGGAGCCCAAAGACAATGTGTGAACCAATCTGTGCAGTGAGAATTATAGGTGTGGTTTCACTTCAGAGAGCCAGAACAACTGACAATTACCTGATTAAAATCACAATACCTCCTAACTGGATCATGGAAAGTTTCAGAACAACAATAATTTTAAACCCGACTGCAGGGATTAAATGCACAATAAAGCCATCAAATATACACTTTCCATTGGCTTATTAGTTACGTCTCAATGAAAGAACTAAACACATTTTCCAAAGCGCTGAAAGAGGATTCAGGAAATAAGAATAGGAAATATGTTCCATGCAGCATAGAATGTCAAGGGGAAAGTAGACGTGAAGAACAAAGCAGGAGTTCAGAGGCACGGTGTAGGATGAGAATATCTTAGATGCCGCAAAGTCCCAGAAGAAGAAAGGCAGGACAGGGTGCAGACAAGTTAAAAAGAACTGATAATTTTCCAGCACTGATTAAAATCAAGCAAGCAACGTACAGAGAGATTCCTGAAATCCATTATATAAAAAGGAACTCAAGTTTGCATATATCATAATAAATATTAAAATTCAAAGACAAAGAGAAATATAAAAATAAAGATTAAGTATTCTCAGAACAGACTGAGCTGACTGACTTGTGTGTGTATGTGTGTGTGTGTGTGTGTGTGTGTGTGTGTGTATGTGTAAGGAGGATGGTTGCACGCTCTTGAGCACACATGTACAGGTGATATCATGTGCACACATATGTGTGTGGAGGCTCAAGGTTGATGTTGGGTGTCTTTCTGTCAATCTCCACCTTGGTTTTTTTTTTTTTTTTAATACAGTATCTATCACTGAACCGGAAGCTCACCAATTCAGCCATATTGGATAGCTGTTTAACCAGAGAGATCCTCCTGTCTCTGCCTCTCTAGTGCTGAGATAACTGGCATATAATGGCTCGCCTGGCTTTTATACCAGTGCTGGAGATGGAACTCCGGTCTTCATATTTATGCTGCAAACACTTCTAACTTCAGAGTGATCTCCCGACCTCATGAGCTGACTTCTCAGTAGTAATGATGAAAGCTGGAAGCAGGTGAGAGCAAACATGCTCTAAAGTACAGTCATCACCTTTCAGTTCAGCGCCAATGTGGGAATGTCGAGATCTCCAGGGTGGAGTAGTTTAGACTACGAAGCTTCGCCACCTGTAGGTCTTCGCTAAATAAAAATAAAATTGGACATAGTTCTACCAGAGGACCCAGCCATACCACTCCTGGGCATATACCCACAAGACGCTCCATCATGTAATAAGGACACATGCTCCACCATGTTCATAGCAGCCTTATTTATAATAGCCAGAAACTGGAAACAACCCAGATGTCCCTCAACAGAGGAATGGATACAGAAAGTGTGGTACATCTACACAATGGAGTACTACTCAGCTATTAAAAACAATGAATTTATGAAATTCTTAGGGAAATGGATGGATCTGGAGAGTATCATCCTGAGTGAGGTAACCCAATCACAAAAGATCACACATGGTATGCATTCTTTGATAAGTGGTTATTAGCCCAGAAGTTTGGAATACAGGAAGAACGACCCACAAACCACAAGAAACTTTAGAAGAAGGAAGACTAAAAGGTGGACATTTCATTCCTTCTTAAAAAGGGGAATCAAACACCCACAGAAGGAGTGGCAGAGATTAACTATGGAGCAGAGACGGAAGGAAGGACAAGCATATAGCTATCTCCTAAGAGGCTCTGACAATACCTGACTAATACAGATGTAGAGGCTCACAGCCATTCATTGAACTGAGTACACGGTCCCCAATGAAGGAGTTAGAGAAAGGTTCTATGGAGCTGAAGGGTTTGCAGCCCCTTAGGACGAACAACAATTACTAACTAGTACCCTCAGAGCTCCCAGGGACCCAACCACCAATCAAGGACTATACAGGGTGGGATTGAATGTACTGGCAGCAGGTATATAGTAGAGGATTGCAAATTCGATCATCAATAGGAGTAAAGGACCTCGGCCTTGTGAAGGTTTTGTGCCCCAGTGTAGGGGAATGCCAGGGCCAATAAGTGGGAGAGGGTGGGGTGGCAGGCATGGGGAAGGGGGAGGCAAAAGGGGTTTGTTCTTGCTTTTGTTTGTTTGCTTGTTTGTTTTTTTGTTTGTTTTGGAGGGGAAGATGGGAAAGGGAAAATGTACATGTAAATAAAGAAAATACCTAATAAAAAAATAAATAAAAAAAAATAAAAATAAAGATAAAACAAAAATTACCCCTCTGTTTTTATCATAACTGAAACTGTTTCTCCTATGTGACAAATCTTGAATGTTCAATGCTTAACTGAATACCATACCCAAACCAAAATATAGAAACTTAACTCCCAGACAAGGGCTACTTGATTTAGCATACCAAGTGAAGGATACCAAGTTAAGTGTGAATTTTAGATGAGCAATAAACAACAGAGAAAGATGGTCTGAGATGACACTGGAATAGTGAAATAGTGTTCTCCTCATATAAAGGGAGGGTTTGGGGACCCATTAGCAGAGAGGGATGGGGGCAGGGAGCCAAGAATCACCAGTAATCTGCCAGAAAACAGAAGAGAGTAGAGCAGACCCTCTCAGCTCTTGCCGCACTCTGTCCTGAACTTTCCAGCCTCCAGAACGCTACAGGCCTTTCCTCTCTATCCTTCCCATCCTTACAAGCCCTTCCCTCTCTCTCTGTGAAGCAGCTGGTCAGGTCTCGCTATGGTCAGGCCTCACTGTGGTCAGGTCTCATTAAGGGGTCCTCAGCATCCCTCCCACCTCCTCCTGCCTAAGATGCAATGAGGACCCTCCTTAGGTCCCGTTCTAGTCAGCTTTGTCTTGTTTTTCCTGGGACCATTTCCTCCCAAGTAGCTCTCCTTCATTCCCAATGGATGGGATATTTAATTATTTATTTGAGAACTATTAATTACCCACTTGTGGAACATTGTACTACAGCCCTGGGGAGCTTTAAGTGGACCACTGGTACTTCAGGGGCATGCCTCAAGAACGTAGAAACTTGTTGACCCTTTTGGGATGGTGAGGCAGGCCAGTCTCCCTCAGGCCAAAGCCACGGGCTACCTGAATAAAGCTGGAATTCCCAAGGCACCTTGGTTGGACCAAAGAAGGGCTGGGATAGATGTCTTCCAAGGGCATGAAAGTGGGAGATGTCAACACGGAAAAAATCTTAAGTATTCGCCATGAATAAAGCGAAGATTCAAATCTAGATGTAGGTTATAGGTCCACAGATGGCTAAGGGAGAAGTCTTCAGGAACTCATAACCTTTTGTGCTGGGATTTATTTTATTTTGTCAACTTGGCACAAGCTAGAGTCATCTGAAAAGAGGGAACCTCGACTGAGAAAATGTCCCCATTAGATTTATCTGTAGGCAAGTCTGAGGAACATGTTTTTGGCTAATGATTGACAAGAAAGGCAACAACCTCTGTGGGCAGTGCCACTTCTGGGCAGGTGAGCCTGGGGGCCAGGGTGGCGTGGCATATAAGAAAGAAAAGTGAGCAAGCCAGGGGGAGCATTCCTCCACGGTCTAGGATTCCATTCCTGCCTCCAGATTCCTGACTAGACTTCCTTTCATGATGGAGAAGTGTAAGCTGAAGTACACTTTCCTCCCTGAGTCATATTTTCATCATGGTATTTTACCACAGCCATAGAAAACCACTCTAGAACCATCTCCCAAGGACCACAGCCTTTGCTAGCAGGCAAGTCTATAGCAGGGAGCCTGTGGGTACTCCGTTAATTGACTTTAAGGCTAGCTCAAGTGGGGAGGGGAGAGATAAGAGCCAGGATAACTACAGCTGAAGGCAGAAGAGGCGGAAAGAGCCCCAGAAGCGTGGAATGTGGGAATTGAGAGGCAGCTTCTGACTGGGATGGGTTTTGATCTTGAATGAGGGGGGACTTAGGAGACAGGCGATACGAGGGGTGAGGCTGGCAGCGGAAAAGGAATGGGGCATACTTATGGGCTAGTGAACATGGAAGTCAAGCCCAAGTGACTGCCTAAAAGGTTGCAGTTTTCATAAGATCATAGAAATCCTAACTGCAAAGTCACCTCCTGCCAGGACAGTGGTCCTAAACCTATGGGTCACAATTCCCTCTGTGGGTCAAATGACCCTTTCACAGAGGTTATCTAAGACCATCAGAAACACACAGATATTTACATTACAATTCATAACAGTTGTGAAATTACAGTTATAAAGTAGCAAGAAAAATAATTTTATGGCTGGGGTCACCACAACGTGAGGAACTGTATTAAAGGATGACAGCATCAGGATGGGTGAGAACCACTGATTTAGGAGGAAGGTACTACTCGGAAGTGATTATTGAATCTCTACGGCTTGAGCCATCCTTCTATGGCCTACTAAGCCTAATGCTGAATGTTGCCATTTCTGAGCTCTATGCATGTTTAGGCATACAAGGGAGGTGGTTTTGAAGATTTCCTATTAGTGCATCATGGTACTTGTAGTCCTACAGAACCTCCATTTCAAGAGCCAGAGAGCTCCAATTCACACAGCAGTAAATGGTAAACAGGGCTAACATCAACATTTGAACTCAATCTGAGCTTGAACAAGGGCCTGAGGCAGTGGGGGAAATCATGATGGATTAATAACATGAGCTCCTCAGCTGTTTGCATCTCAAGATTTCAAACCCAAAAGGGCTAAATGACAGCAAAAAGCATTCCGAAAGATAAGGCCTCTGTGGTCAGTTAACATTCACTCCTGTTCGTAACAAGGCAGTGGCCTTCGCCTGACTGAAACGTGCCGCCGTTCTGAGACCTTGCTAGCCACAAATAATCCCCTCCTGACTTGAAAGGACTTGTCGGCACCAAAGCTCACCTCCCAACCTTTTCCTTCTCCTTAGAGGATACTTCAGCAGGTGTACATCTCTATACAGGGAATCACGACTGCTGGTGTATGGGCTTCTAACCTATTCTTGTGTGTGTACGCGCACACGCGCTCGTGCTGAGTATACTGGCACATGCATGTGAAGGTCAGAGGACAACCTCAGGCTACACTCCTTAAGCACCGTCCACTGTTTTTTTGAGACAACTTCTCTCACTGTCTAGGCCTTGACTACACGAAGCTAGACTGCCTTGCCAGGAAGTCCCATAACTCCTTTTCCATCTCCTTAGCACTGGGGTTACAGGTATGTATCAGATTTATAAGTGTGTATTACCATACTAGGTTTTTTTCTCCTTCCTTCCTTCCTTCCTTCCTTCCTTCCTTCCTTCCTTCCTGGCTACATGGTCTAGGGAGGTTTTCTCTGTCTGGTTGGTGTCCTCTGGTGCCACGGGGTGATCTAGCCATAGGAGAATACTCTTCTTATTTACGACAGCCCTCTAAGTGAGAGCACTAAACTGTTCCAGAAGCTAGTAAAACCAGAACCATGTCCTCAGAAGCCTGATGGCGGGGCAAGAGCGTCTACCTCGCCTCACTCTGACACCACTTCAACCCCTACCCCAACAAGACCATAACTTGCTTTCCTCAGCTCCCTGGTCTAACCCTGTTCATTACTACTGAAGCTAATTTTTAGTCAGTCTGTTTTAGGAGAAAACACGTTGCGTGTATCAGCTTGGACCACATGAGACTGCTGTTATTGATTGTTATTTTCCCAACAAATAGTCACTTCCCATGAATCAACATAATGTTAATTATAGCTATGTAGAAAACTCTCAGTGTTTTCTACATTTCTCAACTTAAGTAGAGACCCCTGGGTTGTGAGGATAATACTAAAAAAAAAAAAAAAAGCAAAATAGCACATACTAAAATTACTAATAAATGTCTACTGAATTTTCAAGATATAAACCCTAATGTGACAATGAGAATCCTGCATGTATTTTATACAAATTGTGTGCACAAAACTGAGTGAATAAATGTACCTTTAAAAAAAACAATGTATTTGATTTATATATTTACATTTTTATTAGAATTCTTCAGAACTGTCAACAGTTGGACAACATATCAGAAAACCCACATGTAACATGACATGTTTAAACTTGCACAGCTTATTATTTACACATAAAGTTACTGTATATATAAAAAATATTTTCAGGGGCTCATGGGGCTCAGGAATATTCAAAAGACATTATTGCTACATTTCAATATTTACAAAAAAAAGCCACATAATAATTCCAAACATCAAGCAACCGAAAGAAACATCTGACATCTGATGTAAAAAAAAAAAAAAATTATAAAAATATAAACTTTCAAGAATATCCAAGACAAAATTCTCAATGGTGCGGCCCCTGAAGTACCTGACATCCATAATCAACAGCTATTCTCCTTACTCTAACTGAAGCCAACAGGAATATAAAGAAATGTCTCAGACAGAGCATAGTAAACGGTGACGTGAGTCTCGTACACGACAACACGACCTCCAAACCAGCTAGCTTTGGAAAGGTGCAAGAGTGTTAGCACTCCAGTGCAAACCATCACTTCCAGGTTAATGGCCACACATCTCTATGTGTGACCTAAAGGATAAAGGCCAGGAGGGGGTGGGGAAACCGTGAAGGCAACACACCTGAATCCTGTAGGACAACACATGCCCATGTATACACCGACCCCTTAGGCCGGACAGCAATCACGGATGATGAGTGGGAGGGCGGTGACAAGGGAACCTACAGGCCCGGTCTACAGGGTACACTTTAAATATGTTTTACTGGAATGGCAGCATTACATAAGTTTTAAGGAATGGGTACAGTATGTTTCGTATAGATCAGAGTGTTGTTAAGTGCAGGAGGATTCCAAATAAATAGGTCCTCTGGCACTCCACTCCACTCAGCCTCTGCGGAGGCTTTGAGTAAACTCTTCTAGACAGCGAGCGATATGCAGGGAAACCGGAGAGTGACAGGATCGGTGATGGAAGCTGTTCCGACTTGGGTCCTGGAGGAGGATCCTCATGGATACAGGGTAAGAAGTTTCCCAAACACAACTCACCCACACGCATAGACACACACACATGCACACACATACACAGTTGTATAGATACTGGCCCGATGTCCGGGACATGCCTATAAAAGGCTGAGTCTAACTTTCACTTCCTGCTAGGACCGCACTGTTTTCTCCATCCTGTGGGAATCATGGGTAAGATGGGAATCTTTTCAAACACCCTCATTTCTCCTGCCTGCAAAGCCACTCTGACGTGGAAGGCTTGCTCCGGAGCATCTACAAAGCAAGCATGCTTGGCTAAGAGGTCTTAGAAAGATTGTGCTTAGCAGTTACATTTTTCTTAAACAACAACAATAACAACAACAAAACCCAAAACATTAACTGTTTCCTTCAAATCTGTATGGCTCTTAATCTATTCTTACACACAGCAGACCTAAACTAAACTGTACACAGAAACTAAAGCTTGTGGGGAATCCCTCCTCCAAGGTATGAACACATACAGTGTATAGATGAGTATATACAAATGCTGGCTAGGGAGGAGGCAGTGTCTCCAATTCTACTCCCCGACAGCAAACTATTGGAAAAACCAGGTCAGTTGTACAAAAGCCCACGCAGCAGCCCAGAGCAGAGCATCCTCTGTTCACACTTCCAAGGCTGCCTCCTTCACAGCCTTGGTCGTCCTCTCAGCATGACCAGACTTCTGACGCCCAGATGGTCTTCTCGTGCCCTCTGTTCTAACAATGGTCTGCTTTCCACACAAAGGACTTTGGGCTTCTCTTTCTAGTCTTGCTATACACATCTCCCATCATGGAAGGCTCTCAAGGGCCAAATGGGACTACTTCTACTCTTCAAATTAACTACTGGCCATACTTTTCAAACACACTCAGAGGGGCACAGGGAAGAACTTTGGGCATCCTGTTTCACCCTGCCCTTCCTCCTCTACAGCAGGAGTCCTTCTGTTTACAGTGGGAGCTACTTTGTTATTGGGAAAATATATACATACGGTTCGGACCTTTGCAGTGGGACGGTGGCTGATGGCAAAAAAAAAAAAAAAAAAAAAAAAAAAAAAAAAAGGGACGGCGCCCAAAAAAGTGCCCCCGTAAAAGGAAAAAAACAATGGGGTGGGGCGGGGTGGGGGGGGGAACCCGCTACCC
>JADRCD010147974.1:0-12491 GCA_019843815.1 Montemys delectorum | reverse complement strand
AAACAAGAAGACAGAGACCAGGGCTTTGATCCTGTGTCCTGTGCTCTGCTACTTAAAATCTTGATTTTCTGGGTCAGAACTTAGTCTCACAGCTGACCTGTGACAACTGTACTAAACCCTGCACCCAAGTTATCTTATAATTTTAATTGTTGTACTGCTAGTTAATGATTATAATTAATGGTTCCTCAGAACATCCCTTCTAAAGTGACTTGTTCAAAGCATCTAGTTGCAAGCTGGTTATGAGAATTTCACAACCAGCTCGACCTCCTCTTTTCTTTTCACTGTAAATAACTCTGACATCCCCATTTACTTGTGGGTCTGGTTGTTTGATTTCAGCGTTGGCACATACAGTAATGATGGTTATGCGCACTCTTAACATGGTCCACTGTGGCTGACACTCCACAGTGTCGCCTGATCCTGTGAGGCCTGTAGTAGTATCTTGGCAGAACACTCAAGTGGGCGTGTCTGCAGGACACATCGCACATGCAGGATAAAGGGCTAGAAGGTTCTGCAACTGCTCACGACAACATTGCTTTCCATTGTAAGCAGTGAGGTGTATTCTAAGAAGGGCTTTGGGGAGGAAAGAACTTGAGGGGTGCAAGCTAGAGAGTGAGGAAGTCGAGGAAGCAATTGTCTGGGGCTCTCCCCTTGTAAGATCACTACAGGCAAACACACTGGATTCTCCCTTCAATTGCCAGTTCCTAACTTCAGATTTCCTCCATTTTCTTGCTGTCAGCAGATGCACACTAATGAAGTTGCCTCAGCACCGAGTATTCCCACCTTCCTGATATAGCTGCTGAATCAGCAGGATGTCCTTTGCCTGGACAGTTCATAAGCAAGTCATCATTTTATCAGCAATGATAAGCTCTGTCAGGGCTGCTCATGTTTAGTCATTAACAACACCCTCAGTGTTTGATTTATAGCTCGTCGTAAACCCTGGCAAACAGATTCTCCAAGTACCCTCACTTTCCACCTTGAGAAAAGTATGGCTTGCCAGCTAAGGCTGATACCATTTGCTCAGGCTCAGATGCATGAGTGGATAAAGCTGTGGCTCATAGTACAGTCTGGCCCCAGAGCATGTGCGCTTGCACCCATCCCAGCCTGATAGCATCTACGCCTAAACTCCCACAAAACATCATGACAGGAGAAGGTTCTGCAGGCCCCGCCTCCCAGTCCCCACAGAGCTAGAAGGGTGAGAGCAGAAACATGGCTCTAGAGCCAAGTGTCATACCCACGACACACGTTGAACAAAAGTGTAGCTGAGGCCGAGGAAAAGCTCCCGACTTCTCGAGGAAATAGTGTTCCTTTACATCTCACCAGGACAGTAGAGTTCTACACTAAAGGGATGACTCAGACTCTGAGGACTAGTAAATATGCCTTTGTCGCACAAACAACAACAACAACAGCAACAAAAACAAACCAAAAGTGGAATGGCTTCAAGAAAGCCTACAGAGGCCATTTACTCACAACCCATGGGAGACTGCAAAATAATTACATTCCCCTCTTGGTTTTCTATTCTCTTTTTCTATTCTCTCCAAAGGTGAATTCAGCCTAGGTTGCTTTGTTGATTCCAAAAGCATTAATTAATGTTGACACAGTGTTGAATTAACACTGAGGGAGGGTGGGGGACGAGTTCTCCGGTAAATTGATCTGCTCTTTCCCACACCTGCTCAACTGCCCCAGCCGCTTCAGTAAACAAAACCAGCCAAATGGCAACCCTGGGTCAACCCAACCCTCAAGTTCATTTCCCAGGAGCTCATCTGAGTGACCTGGGATGTTCTGACTTGGATGGATAAGCCAGCGACAACAGTTGGTTTTATTACACAAAGCCTAAAACCTTACTGATGTCTTCAGGGATTGAAAGTAACAAAAGTCCTCCACGAATGTCACAGTCACAAAGCTGTTTCAGCGTCCATCCAGGCAGATTCTAAACAAACTCCCTCAGAGTGAGGCAGTGGCACTGTGGAGGTGCCGTGGGTTAGGGGGTCAGCCATAGACGGGCATGAAGGAGACTCGGAGAGCCAGGCTGGCCTCCCAGGCAACCCCTCAGAGTTCCAGGTTGCAAGCCCCCAGGAGGTGAAGACTTGAGTAGATCTCAGCACGACTACAGCAGTCGGTGCTTTCTTGAAACAAACGAACTCCGTACAAAATGTCACTCGATACCCCACATCCTGGAGTTAAGGGGTGGCACCCAGCCGGCTACCTTCTCGCGTATGCTTTGGAAATGCATACGCTTTCATTGTGTATAAAAAAGAATTCAACTTTTCAAAACAAACTGGAATTCCAGGAAGCAAAATTTCTACACCAAAAATGGCTAGATTTGGATGTGACTCATTCTGTCTTGCAAAACAGAGTGTATCTGTACCTTCAGACCCTGCAGTAGCACCCGAGGAATGCAATTTTGTATAGAAAAAGATGAATACCATGAATGGAATGACTATAATCCTTAATCACCCACATGAACCTGAAAAGGGGGTAGACAAAGAGTTTTTCAAGTATAAATTTTAAAATTATTAATAGACCAGAAATAGATTATAGTCCTGCGTTAAATTACACAGGTACGTTTTAATCAAGCATTAATCTAACAGGAGGAAATCGGGCTTCAATATAAAGAAGATAATATCCTACTCTCCTCTCTCCGCCTTGTTCCAGATGGAGAGAGATGGACTGTGAGGTCTCCGTGGCTGGGAAGTGAAGCAGGAGGAAACTCCTCGGGGTCCTGCAGAAGCCAGAAGCCTGTCGTGCAGTGCACTGTCTGGCTGTTCCGAAGTCTGAAGTCATTTTAAGATGAAAAGGGTTTCCCATGCTTGGCAATCCACACTGTGGTGTCTGGTGGCTGAAAGACTGCAGAGGTGGCTCAGCCCAGCCTCCCCTGGCCCTGGGCAGTGTCGTCATTACTTTGTTGGGGACAGGGGTATCACCTTCCCAGAAACCTATAGCGAAACTCAGGTCTATGGTAACAATGTCTAGCTTAGAAGTTCCCTAGATGAGCCACTTGTTGGTGTGTGTGTGTGGGGGGGGGCATTTTTAAACAACGTGTTCTGTTTTACAGCATCAGAACTAAGAGTAAGAACAGAGGAGGTGTAAGTTTGTGCCTCTCTCTGTCCAAACCCTGCCCTCACAATACCCTTCCCTCGACTCCAGATGGCTTGGAAATCACTCTGACTCACGAGATGCTAGGATATTCCCATTCTTTGGCTCGTTCTCTGTGGTCCTTAGGGTGTTGTGAGGGTTCCATGAATTTCTATGGAATGAATGAATATGCTGATGATTATTTATCTCACGGACGTTCAGACCTCATGAGCTGCGGCCTGGGCGGTGTTCTCAGCCACCTTGGATGGCTCATGGAGACACGGATGTTCAGGATGCTCAGCCTTCCTGCCCTCAGCCCACCCTGGGTGGGACTGACTGGATGTTCGCACTTGGTTGATCCTCCTCTGACAGCTGTCAACCTCCTTCTTTGTCTACTAGCTTCATCACAATGCATTATGGGTACAAGAACTTAGATCCATGCTGCTTCTAAACCTATTTTCAGATCAAGAGTGAGTTCACTGTTCTTTAATATCGCCTTGGAATCATACTTTCTGAATTTTTATTCTGTTCTTCTGCCCCATTCTCATTTTCCTAAAAGAAAGAAACAACTTTAAAATATTTGGCACTAAGTGTGTTAGGGCACTTTGTTCTACTCTAACAAATACCTGAGAAAATTCAACTTAAGAAGAGCAAAGTTTTACTTTGGCCTATGGTTTCAGGGGTATTAATCTAAGGTTGCTTGACCCTGTTGTGGTGACACAGAACACGTGGCAGAGCTGACCTGTTGACCTCATGGTATTCAGTCCTCTTCCCCATCCTACCTCCCCACCATATTTGCAACCTACTTCTTCCCTCGTTGTTGATTTCAGGATAATGCCAATCACTTGCATTTTTGGCCTTAGGTCTGAAACTGGTTTTGTAAGACACAGAAACACATTTCCCAGGATTTCTTGCCCTCTGGCTTCAGGACATTACAAATACTGAGAGGAACTGACAGAGGCTGGATGTTGAGAGGGAGGGAACAGCCAGGAGGACATTTCTCCCCTCTCTCAACCCTCACTCTGGTGAGCACAGGATCCTCCTTGGACCCCTCTGGGAACTCCACTCCTGAGATTTGACAGAATCATTTCTTCCTGTTGTTCCTTGACCTCGGGATGGAGGTCATGTTTTAATTACTCTTGAGATTGCCTTGTTGTGCTCTCTGCATTCCGTTATTCCTGTCCATTGTCTTCTCAGCCAATCCCCAGCACCAAATCTGCTCTGTTTACAAAACCTAGAGTAAGGTTTATTTCTCTCTCTCTCTTTTTTCTTTCTCTTCTCTCCCTTTTCTCCTTCCCATTCCCCTGATCAGACTCTCACAATGGCACATACCACACGTGCCTTGGTGGGAGACCCCACTTTCCCTCCAACGGCCCCGTGGAATGAAGCTCTCTCACAAAAGGATAGGCATCTTACAAAATAATTGTGGTAACTAGTTGTTTGTGGAAGACCTCCGAAATACTGGAAAGGCTGGTTTGTTATAAGTAAGAACTGTGTATATGCTGGTAATCAGCATCCAAATGCAGCTGTCTCTTCATTCTCTTTGAAGGATGGCTTCAGGATCCAGTAAACATAATGCCTGCTCCTTCTACAAAGTGCAATACTACTTGCATAGAAACTATGTACTTACTTCTACATACTTTAAGATAATCTCTAATTGGGGCTGGAGAGATGGCTCAGTGGTTAAGAGCACTGACTGGCTCTTCCAGAGGTCCTGAGTTCAATTCCCAGCAACCACATGGTGGCTCACAGCCACCTGTAATGGGATCTGACGCCCTCTTCTGGTGTGTCTGAAGACAGCTACAGTGTAGTCACATATAGAAAATAAATAAATCTTAAAAAAAAAAAGAGTTGTATTTTAAAAAAAAATCTCTAATTGTTTATAGTACCTTGTACAAGTGCTATCTAATAGGTGTTATGGGCTATTGACAGGGAATAATGACAAGGAAAAAAATGCCTGTACGTGTTCAATGTAGATGCAATTTGTTTATGATTCAAGGTTGTCTGAACCCATGCAGAACCCACAGATGTAGAAGGTGATCTATGCTCTCTGCACGCTAAGCATCTCATCTCTACTTACTTTGGAGTGGTCGTGTGGAAGATTCCAGGCTGACGGGGCTGGACTGCTCCCTTCCTTATGATTCTGCTTTCTTTCTAACCCTGGAGGCAGCTGTGGGTATCTGAGTTATCACTCACTCCGTGCCTGCTATTTAAGCTCCTCAGCCATGGATGCCAGTGTGAATTCAAATCTAGACACAGGGCGGGTACCTAAAAGGACTCAGCAGATTTCAGTGGGCAAGACTCAGTGGGAAAGGTATGGGTTTTGGAGACAGACATGCCAAAATTCAAATCCCAAGTTTGCATGTATCAAGATAACTTTGAAGGAATTGTTTCTGTAATTAAGCCTTAGGGTTGTTGTTGTTGCCGTTGTTTCCATATCAAATAGAGAAAGGGAAGCCTACTTGGCATTGTGCTAAGCACAATGGATAATGGGCACCTGGAACTTCATGGATGAAAACTGCTATTAACATGCTGGCTTAGCATGTCCTGAACATGAGACATTGATAGGTCCCATCTTAGAAGTAGGAACTGTGGCTTTGGCTGCCAGCTCATAGATATGAATTCAAGGCCCTCAGGAGGGAAGAGTCACATTTGCTCTGTACAATAAATCATTACTGGCTCATTTTGCCCCCCACCCCCCATCTGTACCAGTAGAAATTGTAAGCATTTCTTTCTTATGCTCTTTTCTCCCCAAAATACTATTGCAAAGTAGTTGTGTTTCTTTTCTTACCTAGTCCATGTTATAAAGTTTTCACAACACAACTCTAAATCAACACATATATCACTATGCATAAGATAAAGTATGGTTTTCAAAATAAATAAGCAATTAAGTAAGCCAAAGCAGCACTTAGAGCACACAGCACTTAGAGCACACACAAATGCTAGCTAGTCAATGCTGTGGTCATCATCTGTGACCTCCCCCAGCCTCAAGTGGGCTGAACCAGACCTTGGAATCGCCACAAGCAGCTAGCCCACCTAGGGTGGAGTCTTCCCCCTTAGGTGAGATCTATTGTTCAGTCAAGCCTGCAACTTCCCTAAAGGAGTCACACCCTGATGAGCTGCTTCACCTGCCTTCCCGACAGAATTACAAGATGCTAATTAGGCCATAAGATCCTGGCTTACTGGGGGATGGATTCCCTGCCTATATATTCTCAGACTCTGAAATACACATTGGACCTTGATCGGAACCTTTTGACTTGGTCTGGTTATTTCTCTAGCAGTTCGACTCCCATGGGGGAATGGAAGATAGAAAGAAAAAAAGAAAAGAAAAGGTGGTCTCCCCCCTCTTTACCTCCCAGACTACCTTCCTTGAGTACAGATAGCCCTATATATTTATCACTGGTGTGTACCTCCAGCAGTTAGAACAGGGCTTGATAAATGGCAGATGCTCAACATATAGGTTTTGAATCTATAAGGACCGATCTACTACTAGGCTCCAGCTTGAGTGTCCTGGAGGTGATGAATAGACACTGTGCTCTAACTAGACAAAGTGCATGGTTCCTGGGAGCAGGGACCCATGGCTGTGGGTCTGGACTTATGTGAATGAACAGGTATCTGTCTGTCCTCGGAACTGATCAGATGAATTGCAGTCATTAGGAAAAAAAACAAAAAACATCTGTCACAAACTAACCTTGAATGACAAGGAACATGGATATAAGGGACAAAATTATTGCTTCAGCAAATATTCTTTTTTATAGAATTTATTTTTATTTTATGTGCATTGGTGATTTGGCTGCATGTATGTATGAGTGAGGGTGTTGGATCCCCTGGAAGAGTTGTGAGCTACCATGTGGGTGCTGGGAATTGAACCCAGGTCTTTTGAAAGAGTAGCTAATGCTCTAAACCTCTGAGGCATTTCTCTAGCCTCAAAGGAAATGTTCTTATTTTACAGTGACATAATCTATTATAAATGTAGTGAATTCTGGCTAGGTATATACATAAAGCTCAGGTATATTTTTAAGAATATTGAAAAATATAACACATTATAAACTACTCCTTTAAAACAGGCAAATTACGTAAAATTTATGAAATGCTGTTTGTTAACTTTTATTTTGCTATAAAAAAAATACCATGAGCAGAAACAATTTATAGAAGAAAGCTTAGTTTGGTGTATGGTCACAGAAGAGTCTATAATGGGTGTGCTGCGATAGAAAAAGAAGAGACCACATCAAAGCCACAGAGAAACAAGAGAAATGGTATGAGGCTATAAACTCGTAGAGAGCATCCCAGTGAGGGACTTCCTCAGCAAGACCCCGCCTCCTAAAGGTCCTTAGCCTCCCCAAACATCTCCAATCTCGGAATCCTCCCCTCTGCTATACTGGGAAACAGCATTAGATGGAGTTTCCAGCTCAACCAACCTTTGCTGCTCCAATACTGCTTGCTCCAAGCACTGTGCAAAGAGGTGGCCAGAGTTCACATCAAGGGCTTCTTTGACCACAGGACTTGGACTGAGCATAAAGGATGGACTTGCAGCAAAAGAAAGAAGTCCTGTGTTCAAGTTCTGCATGTGTTACTCCTCTGTGACCACAAGAGGCAAGACATTTATCTTCTCAGGGTTTCTATTCCTCCATTTCAGAAACTATGGATCAGGTATCCCCGTGGCTACCTCTGCTTCTTGATTCTATTTCTCTACAATTGTGCTTCATGAGGAGTGAAGAATGGATCTTGCTTAATGAACACTCCGTACCTCTGAGCTGGATTTTTAACACAAGGCTTTAATACGAAGATGATGGATGTCTGAAGTAGGGAAAAATTAAATCTGCAGGTGACTCAGAAAACTTGGAAATGAGCTTTCAAAGGAGCCGTGTCGTGGCCTATGGTGATATTATTGAAGAATGCCACTTCCTCTGTCGCTATTCAGAGCATAAGAAAGAGCTCATTTGAGCAGTGTAGGAAATGAAAGGCCCATTGTGAGCTGGTGAAGAGGTTTATCCGGATGTCTGTAGTCAATTCAGACATTAACACCCATTATTTGCCCAGTGAGCACATACTGTAGTCACATTGATGTGTTTTATTAACGTTTCTATTTCTAGCAGGAAGATCTACTCAATGATGTCACAATTCTTAATCTCTAAATGGAATCTTCGTGTCACCTGTTTTAAAAGAGAGCCAAAATCCAACCCAAATTTGACACTGATTGTTTCCCCTTGAAAGCTATATTTCATTACTTTAAACAAATCCAATACAAGGTATCCAGCCTTTAGAGTTAGCAAAGTCTTCCGTTTTCTAGGCTCCTGTGGTGGCCCTGTGTTCAGTTGGCATCTGCCCTGTGGATAGCTTGCATGTATAAGAAAGCTAGTGCACTACTGTGGTGAAGCCTTGTGCTCCTGGCCAGAGCTGGATTTCAAATTCTGCTCCTGTTATTCCCAGCCCTGTCACTTTGCCAAGTGCTAACTTCTTTTAAGTTCACTTTCCAAATTTGTAAAAGATGGCACCACTACCTACCTTGTAGAGTCATTGTGAAGATCTCATTCTTCAAATGTATTAAAATATAAAGTAATTAGCAAGGTCAAAACTAGAAAACTTTAGCTTGAATTGTTAGTAGTTATGAGCTAGAAAGAGAGCATTTCATTTCTGCTCATTCCCTGCAATTCACACAGTAGGGCTACGGTTCCTGTCAGTGTTCTTAAAGCCTGAAAATTAGCTTATGGAGCAAAGGATGCTTCTGGGCCACAGCATGAATATTTGTTCAACCTGAGATGATGTTAATGAGCTTCCTGATGTTCTGTTAGCCACACCCCATAGACTGCTATTTTATACTGTTGGGATGTGCTTATGTAGCCAGGAAGAAAGAGTGAAAAAGAAATACTCAGCCAAAAAGAGACAAGAGGAGTTTCAAAAATTAAATTCCCAGCTTTGTCTTTAAAAAAAATTTGAGATCATCTCATGTGTTTGTTTGTACAGACATGCTTGTTTGTATAGACATGCTCTTTATGAAATGTTTCAAAGCTTTGAAGGTATCCACATGTGTGCACATATAACTTCTTCAAAGCCTTGCCAAGAAGCTAAGCATAAGCATCCTCAGTATAGGCCTGTCTGTCTGTCTGTCTCTTTCTGATGACAATAGTACTTGATTTCATGTAGTGGTTCTTTGTCTCCCTGTCTCTCTCTGTCTCTCTCTTTCTGTCTGTCTCTGTCTCTGTCTCCATCTCTCTCTCCATATCTCCCTCTCCCCTTCCCTTCCTCCCTCCCCCCCCCCCCTCTCCCTCTCTCTCTCTCTCTCTCTCTCTCTCTCTCTCTCTCTCTCTCTCTCACACACACACACACACACACACATACACACACACACACTCCAGTATGGCTAGTGGGTGCTCTACCACTGAGCTATATTCCCAGCCTCCTTTTGCTTTTTGCCCTGAGACAGTCTCACTAAGTCACTGGGGCTGGCTTCGGACTTCCTGTGTAGCCTAAGCAGCCCTTGAATTTGCAATCCTACCGTGTCAGCCTCTCCAGATCTGGGATTACAGACCAACACCATTGGACTTGGCTTAAATATATTATAAATCACTATATCCTGATAAACATGATCAGGGCTAAGCTAGCTTTGTCTCAAACTATTGGAAACTTATCAATATCTTAGCGTCTCAAGGGCATTTTAAACAGAATAATTATCGTGTTCTTGGAAAAGGGAATAAAAAATGAGCTAATCAGCACAGAAAGGTTTGGCCTAAATTATGTCTAAGACAGGGAGATAAATCTGTTTGGCCTAAACTTTGTCTAAGACAGGGACCTAAAATTCCTGGGATCTAATCTTAAGAATTTTAATTCTAATTCTTAGGAATTTTGGAGATAAGGAGTAGTCAGGCATCCAAGTTTGTTGAGAAGCTAGACTGGAGCCATAGTCATGCTGAATGGTCTGCATGGCGGTCTTAGCCCCTGTGAAGTAAATACAGAGGATTCTGAGACACCACAGGGCTTTCCTGATGCTTGCACATATTCAGTGTCCTGTTGATAGTCCCTCGGGAGAATCCCATAGACATGGGTTCTTCCCAACTCCTTAAGACTCCAGAGTTCTCCTGCCTGTTGCAGCTCTACTCTCATGAGCATCTTTCTTTGGTGGGGGGTGGGGAGCAAAGCAGACCAAAAAAGTATCTCCTTCGTTCTCCCCTTCCATCTCAGCGTAAAAATCCCACGTGCACCTTTTTTTTTTCAGCTTCCAAATTCAGACAATAAATTTTCCTTCACAACCTGTAAGCCAAAATGTGCTTCCGTAATAGAATATTCTAGAGTGGACTCGCCACAGTGGAATACATTATGGCAATTAGAATGAACAGGATCCTGCTACTAGGACAGTAGGTGACTCCCCTAAAACATACGACTGAGTAAAAGAGGCCAGGCAGGGAAGGATAGCTGCCGTACGATCTCTGTTACACAGAGTCAAGAGAAAGGAAAAGGAGTGTGGGCAGAGATTCCCATCTGGGGTTCTTCTGGGGTTCTGGATACAACTGTGGTTTTTCTTAAAAAACAAAACAAAACAAAACAAAAAAACCCAACACTTAACCAATTTATTTGCACATCATATGTACAGTTTCTAAATATCCCATTCATCCAAACCTTTAAAAAGGTTTGCGGAAAGCCAGTGACTCAGCACGCTGGCCCAAGTCCCTTTAGACTACTGCTGGATACCTCTTCCTTATCGCTCAGCCTTTCCGCATGTGGTGATTGATATTTGATATCAGCAGAAAACTCTTCAAGCCCTTCCCATGATAAATATTCCATGATAGCATCCCTGATAAGTATAATCAAGGGTTTGTAATTTTTGAGGACTAGTGACTTCCAGATGTCTGTGTGATTCATTTTGGAAACTTCCCAAGAACTGGACTGCTCTTGCTGGAATCATATGAGCCAGTAACTAAACCAAACCCTTTGTGTCAGTGACCAGAAAAAGCCATTTCTGTTTTTTAAATGGCAGGACTGCTGAGGTGATTATAGACCGGCATGAGCATTGTGGACTTTAATTAGTTCATATGAGATTTCTTACAGTTACCTGCTGTTTCAGGGGAGGGGGGTGATCGGCTAGGGGGATGACTCAGCAAGGCTACAAGAAGACTTTTAAGCCCCACCACGCCGGGAGTTTTTGAACATTGCTCTTTATTTGTATTCAGATTGTTTGACATCTGAATTCTTCTAGAGATTATTAAGAAAGGAAATAAATCAAGTGAGTATCTTAGATCATCTTCATATTTCTTTAATGAAAGAGCAAAACTTGGCTTAAAGTAGCTTTGTGTTAAGTGGACCTCTCTCAAGATCACCAGAAGGACAATCTTAAGATAGTTTTTAAACTCTTGAGTCTTTAAACATATGGGTATGTGGGACTGAGGAAATGCTCTGTCAGTAAAATGACAAACAGAAAGATTGAGATGGATTCCCAGGTCTCAAGTAAGCAGTCAGATCCTGTGCTGTGCGCTCACCATTCTAGCAGTGGTGAGTTAGACACGCAGATCCCTGGCAGCTCATTGGTCAGCTAGCTTACTCCCTAAATAACATAGCATGTTCGTTAAAGTTCCAGACCAGTGAGAGATTCTGTCGCAAGCACAAAGTGGAAAGCACCCGAAGAGCCATACGTGAGGTTGACCTCTAACTCCTATGTGCACACGCGTGCCTGCACACTTCTGAGCACACATCTGCACACGCGTGCCTGCACACTTCTGAGCACACATCTGCACATGCGTGCCTGCACACTTCTGAGCACACATCTGCACATGCAAACCTACACACTTCTGAGCACACATGCAATATCAGTATATATTTTTCCTTAATTAAAAGTTATGGTTAGAGGAAAGTCAAATCCAGTTTTTATTGCTACTATTGAAAGTTACTAAGGCATAATGTGGTTATGTTCAAACGGCTTCAAACAATTCTCTTTCAAAATTCCTTTAAGAGAAAGACTGTATTTTAACAAGAATGACAAGTTTCATCTTAAATCTTTATATAGATGATTCTGAAGTAAATATATTATGAAATGCTTCATTTAATTATGGTTTAGCAGCCAAATGAAATAATCCCTCCTTCTGTATTCTATGTAATGTGATAGCAGCACCTCTAACACGGAAAGAGAAGAGTATAACTGAGCTGTGCTCAATCTTTCAGGAGGATCTAAGTCCTTGTGGTTTCCTATTGTGCACCAGACACATCTTCCATTTTTAAAGTTGATGTTCAAAGTAGTTGAACTGTTTCTTAATCAGCCTTTTGCACAAAAGCCCCACTCCCCTCTCTGAAGCTGGCATGAGCCAACACCTGGGCCACTCAGTCACCATGGCTTCAGGAATGTACAGCAGTTATTGTCTTAACCGTTCTCTCTCTCTGTTTCTCTGTTTCTCTGTTTCTCTGTTTCTCTCTCTCTCTCCTCTCTCTCTCTC
>JADRCD010147973.1:0-22927 GCA_019843815.1 Montemys delectorum | reverse complement strand
AAAAAACCGTCAGGTCTCAGCTCACAGTTCAGAGCATTGACCACTAGGTGGCAGAAGCACTCCTTCCGCCAACCCAGCCTCTCCTGGTGTGGGCTGTAATTAGGTCAGTGTAAGTTAAAGTAGGGCTGAGAGATGAATAAAGTAGATTTTCTCCTCTGGAACACACTGCAGTTTAATTTCATTTCTTTCTACAGTGTGCAATGAAAGTGGACTTAACTTTTAAAGGCAAAGAGACAAACCACTGCCAGGATAAATGAAAAGACGCAGAGGGGGCAACTGGCACCACACAGGAGAGGAAATGCTTTCTGGCTGGTTCCTAATTTTCATATCCGGGTTATCGTCAGAAATCATTTTCAGAGGTAAGGTGATGAATTTTTTATGTAAGGAAAAGGTGACTTCTGAAGCCCAAAGGGGGTGGGCCTGCTGGTGTTCAAAAATCCACTCCCTTTATTGGTGATCCACGCAATAAAGCTACTTTATCTTTGACGATGTTTTATTTATTTTTTTTTTTATTTTTGTAATTCTGCCAGCAGCCAGAAACATGTTAATCTGAGGAAAAGCTCCACACCCCAACACAGACTTCCCTTTCCTGCGGTCTAAGCCAAGGAGGAAGTGCTGCTGAAGGTGAAAGTTGAAACCTCCTGCTCTTGCCTTGGTGGCTCTGGGAAGGACGGAAAGACCTCACCACAGGGATCAAGGTCTAGCATTAAAGATGCAGCAGGCCACCATGGAGTGGCTGCTGTGGTCACTTACATGAGGAACAGTAGTAAATATGAACAATCGCAGGAAAAAATTATCTTTTACCCAGTTGCTGACCATAGCATTAAATGTGTGCAAGATCTGTTTTTGTTCTTTGTTTTTCTCTTTAAGATAGTAGTGGCACGTAAGATTTAAGTTAGATATACTCTAAGTAGAAAGATTTCCTGATTCTGGATTCTTTATAATTTGAGAGTACCTACCTGAATGCAGTGTTGTTTCTTTAAATTACAGATTGTGTCACACGTAATTCCATACTCAAAGACAGAGGAAGGGCAGTTGATGGCACAATTAAAAATAAGAAAAGCAAACACTGTAATGGTCAGTGGAAGATCAGGTGAGCACAAAGATGTGTCTCTGACAGGCTAAAATTCCCCAGATAATTTCTGGGTTTTCAGATATGAAATAGAAGAAAATAGAAGCCAGGTGCCTTTGCATAGCTCCCCAGCATTGCCCAGTTGGTAGTATTTGTGCTACACCCAAATTTCTTCTGCGTATTTGTCAGCAGCTCATGTCTGTGCACGCTGCTTTCTATCTGGACTGCATGTGAGATGATGCCAGAATCTCTGTCGGCTGTTCTGTGTGTTCATATGTTTGTCTTCAGAATCACAGGCAGTCACATTAAATCTATGTGCAAACATGTAATATGACTAAATTCTCCGTGCTGTAAGTGATGTTCTCTGCATGTCTCAATATTGTAAAAAAGAAAAAAAATTAAAGAAGATTAATGGAGAGTCGAGTAAGAAGAACATGATGAAAAAATCTGAGAAAAACATCTTGAAGTGTGATTTTTTTTGTTAGAATCAGAAAACTGTAGCTCCAATTCCATTGATTATTCTAACGGCTCCATTTGCTGATAGATGCCAGGTTGATATAAGACAAACAGATGTTCTACTATTGAAAAGAGTAGAGGCAGAAAACAGTCAACAAATTATGATTCTCAAAGATGCTGGGCTGATCCTTGGTCACATATCTCAGAGATCAGGTACAGTCTTATCCTGAAATACTTCCAGCTAATCAGATGGTGGGCAGAATGGCAGATAACCAAAGAGGAACAACAGCTGCATAGACAAGGTGAACTGAGGCGCAAATGTCTTATTAGAACTATTGATTTCTTTGTGAAAATGTATCATCTCTACTTTTTCGTCTGTTTGTTTTACAATGTAGTGTCAAATTGAGTTTTAGAAAATAAACATGTTGGCTGCTGTGAAGTGAATACTGTCTTCAGGGCTTTTAAAGCGCTCAGCACATTTTAAACAACTCTGTGATGCACATCTAGAAACAGCATGGGCTGCCATTTTGGATGGAGGACACACAAGAGTTATTGACTTTTTAAGTGGGTTTAGGGATGTTTTGATGGTCTCCTGGTCTCCTAGTATCTTTTCATTTTTTTCTACTCTCTTATAATGTGAAGACTTTGTCCTTATTTCCTTCATCTTCCATTTTATGCACTGGTCACATGAGTTCCATGGTTGTTTATAGCCGTGGTTTGTTCCTTACAGATCCTGGACTGCATTCTATTGAGTGATTCTTGCTGCACCTGGTTTGTTCAGTTTTTGAACTAATTTCATTTTGCTAAGACAGGGCTGCTGTGAGCATTCTTCATAAGTGTCCTTTTCAAATTTTATATGTGTTCACATACAAAAACATCCTGAAGGGTATACTCAGTAACTGTATAGTTCATGTTTTGATGCATGAAAATATGAATTGGATGCATAGGCTAACATTTTTAGTAGTGTTGCAGAAATATCACAATTGCTCTCTGGCCCTGTCATCCTTTAATAACTCTGTCGTTTTCACTTTTAGCCATTCTATTTTTCCTCCCTTTTTATAAAAATATGAACAGACCATTTAGATGGTTAGTTAGATGATACAAACGGTAAACAAAGTTAGTTACTGCAAAATAGCTTATTTATTTTCTTTTAAAGAATTTGTCAGTTTTGTTTTGTCTTATTTTTTTATGATGACACTCCAGCTACAAGAGTATAATAATTTTTATGTGAAATATTATAAAACAGAACTTGTCAAAGGGAAGGCATGGTCTTGTATTCTAGTTTGCTTTTCTTTTGATTTGAAAGCATTCTAACTAAAATCAACTTGAGGAAGGGATTAATTTATTTCATTCATACTTTCAGGCCAAAAACTACCATCAAGTGATAATTGAACAAGAATCCAGAGCAATAACTCATGTGGAGACAATGTAAGAGTGCTGCTTACTGATTTGATCATTGACTTATGGTCAGCTAATTTGCATCTATAGATCTGTCCTCCCTGCAATAAATAATACCACTTGCAATGGGATGGACCCTCCCACATTAGTCATCACTCAACACAGTCTCTCACAAGCATGGTCACAGACACATCGGGTCTGGTAATCTCTCATTGAGAGTCTTTAGCTGAACCTAAGGATGTGTCAATTAAGCGGGTAAAGTGAACTAAGACTCTTAGTAATATTTTACTATATGAACATCAGACTAATGAACAATTCCTTTGCTATCCTATGGCCACAAATGATGAAAAGACAAGTTAGAACATAAAACTTAAAAATAGACTTCACTACCACTTGTACTAAATTGGATACCACGAAACATATGGATCTCATAGAGCAAGAAACTCATTTGCTTTCTTTGTATTTGCATATTGCATATTCTTTAAAAGAGTTGGGGTACATAAACTGGAAAGGTCTATGCAAATAAATATATATTTGATATATATGTTGATTCTATACATAGAATCATCACTCAATGTGTGTAATAAATGATACAGAAAACAAAAAACCTTTCCATTTAATTCTATCTCTTTCTGTAGAACTGAGAGTTATATGTTAGGGCTGGCTATGTCGTTGTTCGTTCAACATAGTTGTCAGATGCCTTCCATGTAAACACTCATGTCTCTGGGCAAAAGAGTATTATGTAGACAAAGACATCATTTATTCTCATTGTAAGTGTCTTGGGACATGCTCAGTGAGGTAGCAGTTCAGCATGGGCAGAAAAAAAATTACCAGAAAAAAAGCATGTGCACTTAACAGTAGGGTGAACTTACTCATCTTTCTGGGTCTCTTGTATCAACTTATTCTTAGAAGATATTTAAGAAAAGGAAGGCTAAATCATTACAGTATCTCTAGGGAAGTGTTTTGTAAAGATACCTTCAGAACTTGCACTCTGTTTCATGAAGATGACCATCTTAACCTCAAGAAATGCAGAATATTTAATCCAACTTCCTGAACGATCACAGTTGAAATTTTGATGCTCTAATTTAAAGAAAGTATTCCCTTTACTTACTATCGTGATCAGTATTTCACATGCTGAATTTTTCTAAATATTCTTATATGTAATTTTGATGTTTATTAAGTCATTTATTATACCATGGAGTAACTTGATGCTAAATTACATTAGTTATAAATGACCTAAATTACATATTATCTCTCTTCAGAACTCAAGTAGTTGATTGATAACATATGTGTTTTTTATACTATTAAAGTAAATATATAACAGACATGTGAAGATTCTTAAAATAAACTATTTGAAATTAAACACACACATATATGGAGAAAAAAAGGATACGTTTTATAAAAACTATATGAAGGTCTAAGTTGTTCTTTTGTATATTATGCAGAATTGGTCAAACACATATTTGAGTAATTATATTTCTCAAATATTTTGTGTTCCATAATATCCCATTTAGTGAGAAGTTATTGTGTTCAGTTTACTATGTACAGTGTTGTCCATATAAGGCATGCACTCTGCTGGAGCGTAACAAAACCATGAAATATCTGGGATGCACCTGGAACAATTGGCATCTTAGATGTCAAATATCTACTCCTTAGTCTGCAAGAGAAAATTCAAATACATTGTCTAGCACTTTAAAATATTAAATATGGAACAAGCAATTTTTATTCAATTGTTTCATAATCCTTAAAGATTTAACATTGCATTGAAGATTCACAGCTAGAGAATGAAGAACTAGAAAGGTGTACTTCAAAGCTATGGAAAAAGACATTATTCTTTTATGGGCAAGAATTCAATAAAGTTTGAAGTACAAGATGGTATTTTATTAGCCCTTATAGGTTTAATGAAAGAATCAATGGCAAGGGCTCAGGACAGGACATAGTGATTTAGTCTTCTCCTGATTGCTATACCTCAACCCACTATTTAAAAAATCACTTTAATGTTAATATTTTCTAAAATTAGGTTCATAAAAACATAATTGAAAATGAAGCAGCATATTGGCTTCAAATATTCAAAATAAAGTGTGTAGGTGCTTTATTTTTCTGCCTTTATTTCATTACAGTTTCTCTCAGGAAACAAAACTAATTATTGCTGAGCATGCACATTAACAGAAGGTATATAGAAAACTCTAAAACCTTTAAGTGATGGGAAAGACTCAACAACTTCTTATCCTTTAAATAGTGTGTGTGTGTGTGTGTGTGTGTGTGTGTGTGCATGAGTGAAGGAAGGTGAAAGTTTACGTAATGTTGTTTCTGGACATAAAAAAAACAGCTTGTCCTTGAAGTAGCGGTAGCATGCTCATGGATTTAGGACTAGCAACTCTTTCCCTGCAGAGAACATTTTCTGTTTTCTGCTGCTGTTATTCGTTGTCTTTCATCTTATTACTTAGCATTTTCATAAATAAGACATCACAGCTTGAAATTAGTGGTTGGAGGAACATGCTATTGACAACTGGGATTTCCAGAATTTGATTCTCCAATCCTAATGAAATATGATCACTGCAGCAAACATGTTCTCACATGCAGCCTTCGGCATTCTCTGGAGATTAAGAAGAAGCTTTGACAGATAAACATCGAACTGAAATCTGATGTCTGGGCAGTCTGAATCATGTTTGCCGTGTACTCCCTTATGGCTATGATAATTGCTGTGGAATAAGGCCGTTATTGTTTTACAAACAATGTTTTACATACAGATGCATATTCAGTGCACCTATATATGGGTTTTATTTTAAACTCTTTACAAGTGACATTTAGCTGTTAGTATATTTTGAGCAAGGCTTCTGTCATGAGTCCTTCCATAAATCTCCCTTTCTCTTGCTTATCTTCCATCAGCTGGCTCTTCTGCATTAGTAGTAAATTTGTTGACCATCTCCATCATTATCCAAGGGAGTGAATCACGTGCCCATAAGCTCTATACTCTTATTGTTCTTAAAGTGATTAAAATTATAAATTTAAGAGGTCAACCCTTTTAATTCAGTTGGAAATTCATTTACCTGTATTGTGAAACATTATACTTTTTTTAAAAAGGAAAAGAAATTTCATGAAGGGAAAAGAACATACAATAGATCTATGTGATGACAAACTGGTTGAGATATGCTAATATGAATGAGGCAACTGTTATGGGTCCCACCCATAGGTAAACTACAGGTAATTCATGGTTCTTGAGAGAATCAGTCTTCATCATCGATAGGATTCTCCTAGGTTATTGAATTCTATATAGTCAGTCTGTGTAGTTATATGTGTGTGCAGATTCCTGTATAAAAATGATAATTTAGAAGGTGTCACTAAGGAAGGAAGGAGACAAAGGAGGGGAGGTATAAGGGTGAGAAATGTTACATATAATAGGAGTGTTTTAAATTTCCCCAAATAATTAAAGTTATATTTAAAAAATATTTTATAATTTGGATGAACATGAATTCAGAGAGTATAAACAACAATTAAATAAGGAAGACAAAATGTAATCATAAAATTCACAATGAAAACAGAAGTCAAGAAAATAAAATTGAAACAAATTTGCCAAACAAAAAACAGGAAGCCAGCTGGCACATTTTGATCTATGTTCATAATTACTTTAGATGTAAACACATCAAATGGAAAATGGGACACAAAGCAAGACTGAAGTGTGTCCTGTCATAGGAGAGTAAAGATGCATAAAAGCAGAACACAATGTGGTATTTTGGCTTCAATCCGGAAACTGAAATATTTTTGTAAAGAATTCTTGCTATCTGAAGAAAAAAAATGAAAACCTTCTTCTTTCTAGTATAATTACAAAGTAGTCCAGAGGTTTTTTTTCTTTTACATCATTAATCTTAAGAGGTTTCCATTATATAGTCCATTCAAATACATAACTTTGCTTCAGTAATTAACAATTTTAGAACAAGACTTCAGAAATAGTTAAAAAAAACTATTTCTCCAAATAGTTATCAAACTGAAAACTTCAATAACCAATAATTAACATACAGCTCTTGACATTGATTGGCAAAATGTAATATGGGGAAAGGTAAACATCAACCCAGATACAAATTCTTCAGTCTTCACTGCTGACCTGCATGCAAAATATGTTTCATGTTCAGTGGCATGAAGCTTATGACAGAAACCAACCAACATCTGATCGGTTTTAAGGCTCAATCCATGGGATAGAACCCTACTTGACTCTGCTTGGGTGGTCAAGATCTGGAGACCAGATAGGCCAGGTATTTAGAGGAAATTCAAACGCTACTGTTCTTCTAAGACAATGTAGCCCGAGAATGACTCTTAATGACAGTGTGCTATATCCATAAAGCACACTTTTGCTCAGCCATCATCTAAGATTCTTCCTCCTGCAGTAGATGGAAACAAATACAGATCTGACAGCTGCACAACGTACAGAGAGTGAGAGAGCCTTCCTGCAACACTCAGTCCTAAGTGGGATGTCTTCATCAAATTTCTCCCGTCAGGGATCAGGGAAACCTGAGCAATAGGAGACAGAAAGATTGTAAAAGCCAGGGTGGATAGAGGACATAGAGGGAACAAGGCTGTCTAAATACAGCAGGATTGGCACCCATAAGAAATCAGAGACTGGAGCAGCATTTACAGAGCATGCATGGCTCTCAGTCAGGTAGAGCACCAATGCAAAGGGGACACCAGACCCCATCCATAACCCAGAAGCCGTGCCCAGTTGATAACCATGTGTAAAGAAAAAATCACTTTTTCCCAATAGTCTCACTGGACTTACAAACCACTCCTAAGCACAGGCCTATGTCTAACTAAGATGGCTAACGTAGTGAATATTCAATAACATCTCCAGAATATCTTTGTCTTATAAGGTTTTTGACAGGGATTTATTTTTTCTTTACAGTTCCTTTGCGTATGCATTATAGCTATGCAAAGTTTTGTCTATTTGTGGAATTCTTGTGAGAACAAACACAGTCTATGCTGGGAAAAAAAACACATAACATACTATTAAAATAAGTCTAGATTGAAAAAATAGAGGAAATAGTAAATGTTTGGATGGACATTGTGACTGTATGATTCACTATAAGATATAGTGTTTTTGAAAATGTTATTTATCTTTATGTGTGTGAATGTTTGTCTACGTGTGTGTGTGCACCATGCATGCCTGGTGCCTGTAGATTCCAGAAATGGGTGCCAGATTCCCAAGAGTGGGAACTACAGGTGGCTGTAACCTCCTCCTACTTGTAAAAATCCATCCTATCTGGATGGTGAGAACTGAGTTTGTGTGTTCTCAAAAAGCAGTGTGTGCTTTAACCCCTGAGCCATCTATCAATCCCTAGGAAAAAAAAATAAAACTGTACCCTCATATTACTGAACATTGAAATAATAAAATAAGAGGCAAATGAGACTTTTAATCAATGTAGATTTTTGAGTGATTACTAAATGCAAATTTTCAAAGTTTATATTATTGCATTTTCTATTTTCCTGACTGATGTATCTGTTATCAGGGTGTATTTTCTGGACACATTGCTCTCCAATACACATTTGGTGTTTTCCTTACCTATTCATTCTGCAATACAAGCTGTATTTTGGCCTATGAAGAACATTCCACCTCTGTCACTGAGTTTTGCAGATTTGTGTTTCTCCCTAACTAGAAATATATCCATGCTAAATTACTCTGCATGTTTAACCATTCATTTTGCTAATCGAATTGCAAGTAAATATTTTTACAGGCTACTACAATAAGCTGATAATTTAGAATAAATGCAGCAATACTTTATCTAGCTAAGAAATGAGAACCTGAGGCTCTTTTAGAAGCACAGGGAACATTGTCAATCAGAGCATCTGGGGACAGAGGTTTTTTTTTTTGTTTTGTTTTGTTTTTTTGTTTTTTTTTTAATTAGGTATTTTCTTTATTTACATGTACATTTTCCCTTTCCCAGGTTCCCCTCCAAAACAAACAAACAAACAAACAAAAACAAGAACAAACCCCTTTTGCCTCCCCCTTCCCCATGCCTGTCACCCCACCCTCTCCCACTTATTGGCCCTGGCATTCCCCTACACTGGGGCACAAAACCTTCACAAGGCCGAGATCCTTTCCTCGTATTGATGATCGAATTTGCAATCCTCTACTATACACATGCTGCCAGAACATTCAGCCCCACCCTGTATAGTCCTTGATTGGTGGTTGGGTCCCTGGGAGCTCTGAGGGTACTAGTTAGTAATTGTTGTTCGTCCTAAGGGGCTGCAAACCCTTCAGCTCCATAGAACCTTTCTCTAACTCCTGAAAAGCCACTGTGGAACTATCTTTGTAATGTTTGTCGAGAGAACTGCATTAAGTGGTAGTGTACTGCAATATCTCTCAACACCTAGTAAGACAGCAAACAAGCTCTATTTTTTTCTTTGAACCAATAAAAAATGATGTAAATATACTAGTAACATGTATTTGGAGAACCATTTTTGTGGTAGATTGATGAATTGATGGATGGCTATGTACTTGCTGATTCCTGAGAGAAGAAACAAAATTTTCTTCTCTGAAAATGACTTGCATGCAAACAGCTCACTGCAGATGCAGTATAAGGGTAGTTTCCAATGAATCCAGATTATAATTATCCATTTCAAAATTTTTCTTAACTTTAATGATACACTGTCTGTTGAAGCCTAGACAAGTTGCAAATGGATAGTTATCTGAAGAATCACAACACATTATGCCCAGAGATTTTATATTTTCTAAACTCAGTTAAAATTGTTAGCCACTTAGTTATATGAATTATGAAGATATATGGATCCATTAATGAGATTTTTATGATCAATCAAAATAATGAGACCATGTCTTGTAGTCTGGTGAAGGCTTTGTTAGTTCATAATGATTTTCATTTACTTTGTAGTGAGAAAACACACTTTCATATGTCAAAATAAAATGATAATATTAATTTCCCAGGATGTGTGTTGTGTCTATGTGTATGTGTGTCTATGTATATGTTTTTGAGTGTGTATCTGTGTGTCTGTGCATATACATTTGTGTTCGCATTCATGTTTGTATACATGTAGGTGTTTTTGTGTGTCTATGTCTATGTGTTTTGTATGTCTATGTGTATGTGTTTGTGTGTGTGTATGTCTATGTATATGTCTTTGTGTGTGTGTGAGTCTATGTGTTTGTGTTTGTGTCTGTTTCTATGTGGGTATGTGTGTGTTTGTGTTTTATGTGTCCATGTGAATTTGTGTTTTTGTTTTTGTGTGTCTATGTATATCTGTATCTGTGTGTGTGTGTGTGTGTGTGTGTGTGTGTGTGTGTGTGTGCTGTTTGACATATGCACATCTCCACACAGGCT
The DNA here is from genome assembly GCA_019843815.1 of Montemys delectorum. Classification (NCBI taxonomy): domain Eukaryota; kingdom Metazoa; phylum Chordata; class Mammalia; order Rodentia; family Muridae; genus Montemys; species Montemys delectorum. The sequence goes on along the minus strand of JADRCD010147973.1, from coordinate 12,679 downwards.
GGAGAGGACAGTGCTGGGGTAATGCTTCATTATTCTCTATCTTATTCTCTGGAAAGATGGTCTCTCACTGACCCTAGTCCCCCTGTCCCATGTCAGACTGGCTTCTTAGAGGGCTTCTGTGATCATTTTTTTCTCTGCTGCTTAATTTCTTCAACATCAAAGCTACAGGCTCTCATGAACTATGTGGTTGTGCGTCTGAACTTAGAGTCTCAAGCTTTTCCCTCAGATAGTCTCTTCCATGAGGCATCTCCCCATCTCCAGTGTTCAATGTCCAACATTTCAATATAATTACTTACTCAATTTAAAAAGCATGAAAATCATGTTATTACCTATTTTTCTTCTTTTATTTATTCTGAAATTATACCATTGTAGAAAAAATCGTATTTTGAGGATTATTACATATATATATATATATATATATATATATATATATATATATACACACACACACACACACACACACACACACACACACACACAGGGACATGATCACATTTAATGAAAAATAGGCAAACAATATTTAATTTTTTACAAAAACTCATTTACACATAGTTTATTGATAAATGTATATTATTAATAAACTCATATTAGGAAGCTGAAAATTGATGGACAAGGAAATTCAGAGAAAGAGGCAAGAAATTAACTGAGCATCCTGTCCACACAGCTGCCAGGAAAGTTTTCATCGTCTTCTTGGCATAACAGGAGTAAATGCCCAAGTCCTATGAGGAGCTATATGAAGAGGTGTCTTCAAAGAGCACTTTTGATAAAACCTGGCAACTCAGTGTCAGGACTATAAAAGCATGATAATGTTTTCAAAGCAATGATTTGTAATTACTAGAATATTGCTTTACATTAACACATGTAAGCACGCTTTAAAATGCATGCAAGCTTCAATAAAGACCAAAGCTTTGCTAACACAATAAAGTAAGAGGTCTTACAGACTGTCTCCACAGTCTTTTGTGTATACCATGAGCAAGTCTTTTTCTTTTTGGAAAATGTACTCAACATAATTACATTTGCATCATTTAAGGATGTATATACTAAATGTTTACAATGATTATGTTTAGTGTAAAATATAAACTTAATTCTGTTTTTTTAATATTTATTTATAAAGGTAAAAGGATAATTTTCAAGATAGAGAATTTTGAATACTGAATATAACTTATATTAGAAAATTATGGAATTAGGTTTTATTATTCTTTCCATGGACTTCTATATAGATAAAAAGACATTTGTCTTTGTTTGGATACTTGGTTTTCTTTTTTGACATTGTCCCATGCAGACCAGGCTTCATTCTAGCATATCAGATAGCTAAGAGTGACTTTCAAATTCTGATCGATCTAAAGATTTGCACTCTCTCACCCAATTTATTCAGTGCTGAGTACAAGGAGGTTTGTGTATGTCAGGAAGGTACTCTGTCAACTCAGATACTCCCACACTATATTAATTAATTAATTAATTAATTTATATTCACTTTACATCCCAATGATAGCCCCCTCTCTTCTCAGTCCCACTCTTACAAATCCCCCCCCCCACTACCACCTATCCCATTCTCAGAAAATAAGAGTCCCTTTGGGTACCTTAGGGTCCCTCTCTGGGGCATCTAGTCCTAGTAGGACTAGGTACATCCTCTCTCATTGAGGCCCAACTGAGCAGCCCAGGTAAGAGAAGAGAATCTAATGGCAGGGAACTGAGATCGAGATAGCCCCTGCAACAATTTTTTTAAACAAATTAAATAGCAGAGTATGGATACTCTTACCTTATATCTAAATTTTCCTTATAGGTCACGCTCTATTTTGAGAAAGTATACGTCAATCTAGAGGGAATTTTCAGCACACTGGCAGTCAACAGTAACAAGATTCTGAGCAAACGTCTCACTAATTATTCTCCAATAGTTCTCTGACGTGGAAGTTGATATGTCATCCTGAATTATTATGTACAAAATCAGTCAAGAGTTTTTTTAACTATGCCTAAGCAAATTAAATTGAACAATCATTACACTTAGAGTCATAAAATGAAACTAGTATCTACTTAATACACAACATTGCATAAAATCCTTTCTCATAAAAACACAGGCACATACCCACACACATATGGAAACTAATGCTTTCATGTCTTCTGAGAAATGTTTTTTCTACATTTTGTATTTGGTTTTTTTGTTTTTGTTTTGTTTTTTGGTTTTTGGTTTTTTATTGAGAATTTCATACAATTTAGTTTGGTCAAATTCACTCTTTCCATGAACTACTCTCCAGTCCATTACCCTTCACATTGTCCCAATAATGTGTCAAAAAAAAAAAGAAAATAAAACCCCTATAACCTGTCAAGTGTAGTTCCTATTGCTCATATACTTCTGGATGTATGACTACCCACTGGAGCATGGTCAAACACTCTTACAGAAAACTGACTACACATCTCCTAGCAGCCATCAATTACCAATAACTCCTCAGGTAGAGGTAGAACTTTGTGCCCACCTTACTTGAATCTCCATCCAAGAATTTCATCTAGTTTGGTTTTATTCAGCACGATTCTTCTGTACTAGATCCCAACTGTCATGAATTCATATGTACAGCTGCCCTGTTCTATCTTGGAAACACAAATTTCTTGTCCTCATCCACTGTCTCTGGCTCTTATGATATATCTACTCTCTCCTCCCTAATCCACTTTCACCCTGTTTTATTCAAGACTTGTCATACTAATTAAAAAATATTATGGTAAGTGGTTTGAGGTCCATTTAGATTGGTATTATGTTAGAGTATAAACTTCACAATAGCAAAGGTTTCAAGTGATTTTACTCACATGAATTTAAGAATGTGCTTGACATCTATAGATATTTATAAAATACTTGTAAATTCATGTTAGACAACTGATACTCACTTAAAATAAGTCTCATACAAACAAAACAACAAGTTCAGCTATAGGGTCTATATTTCTTCTCATATTCTCACAATAAGCATTTTAAAATTTCAGATTTGATCCAATTCATTTTTTTCTCCAGCCAATACTTTTTTTTATCAACATTATAAGAAATAAACAGAAGTCATGAGCCCTCCTCTGTGTGTGAAAGTCAATTGACAAATGGTGCTTTAAGGAAAAAAAGATTTGCAGATTATAGCATCAGTTGAAGTTATCCTAATATTCACAGCACCTTCCCGCCCTAAGAGAATAGACTATAGGGGTGTATCTTCTAGGTCAGTACAAGTTTTATTTCTTTGTGTTCTATAACTTGAGCATAAAATGTGGTTAACAATAGGGCCTTATCAAGTTCGGGACAGTCACCAAGAAAATTGGCAATAACCTGTAAAGTTTCAGGGTCTATCAGACCTCATTGGCCAAAATTTCATATGAATTCATGTGGCAGTGTTGTGTTTTTGTTTTTGTTGTTGTTGTTAGATTGCAGAGTTAAATAAAGGTGCTTTTGGTCTATATGCTTAAGAATACGATGCTGGTATTATTGGTAGCATTAGAAATTGAAAGCAATTATATGTAAATACTAAATATTGAATATGTGGTATTTAAATGCCAAAGTCATATTAGATCCAAAGTCATCTAATAAAAGTTTTATAATAGCAATACAAAACATGTTACAAAAACCCATATATTTAGACAAAGTTGTAAAACCAAATAGAAAACAATAAATTGCCTTTTGAAGTTCTCAATGATTCTCTCAGAAGAAGATAATTATTTACCATGTGAGTGAGCATTTCTGAATGATGGGTAATAAATATGTTTCTTTGGTTACATTACAGAAAAGATTAAGAATCTCTTAGTAATGAAGACAAATACCACTAAGAAATTTGTAGATTCCATTTGTAATCAAATATTTTACAACACAAATTTCTATATCACTTCAATATAATCTAAAGATAGATAGAACTTTGTGAAATTCTCATTTTCAACAATTATGTTTCTGCTTGAAGCTCCAGATAGGACTATGATCTACATAGACAACTTTAGACTTTTTAAGGCAAGAAAAATTTCTTCACTTATTTCAAAATATGTCATTATAACCGATATAAAAACAGTTCAAGCCCTGAAGCATGAAATTTGATTGCTAACTCATCTGCTTTCATTGCTCCCTACACAGCATCATGATAATGTGTCTTCAAATTTTAGTGAGAGATTTATTTCCACTACAGATTAAAAACCAGTCATTCTCTCCAGAAACACATTTGCCACTCTCCTTTTAGATTAGCAAGAACTTTGTTAATAGCATTTTATGTGGATGCATCTGGATACAAGTTTGTTTATACATTTGGAAATCAGGACCACTACAATTAGACTTTCTGGCATTTGTAAAAACCCATAGAATCCAAAACTGTTTGCAGAAATATGTGGCAACCAAAAGACACTTATGAATATCATATTATGCAACACAAATGAACTCACTGTATTTTGTTTGCACCAGCAAGTCTACTTCAGGCTACACCCCTGAAATTTCAGCTTGAAAACTTCAAATTAGTGTCTGAGTGCACATGCCTTAAAGCAGGACTAGCATGCATAGCTTCTGTACACGAAAAAGATATTTTAAGGGAAGAATAAAAATACTTGACTCCAGGGAGTGTTCTAACCAAGGGACTCAGGTGAGATCACCATTTTCTCTCCAATGACTTTCTAAGACAGGACCAGACAGGAGCACAGGCCTCACAAGTGGCAGGGCAGCCTGGACAGGATCCTTTCTACCTCAGACTACAACTAGGAAAGACAACATATCCACAACCCTCTCTGTACCTTTCTCACAAGTGGAGATCCTGTCTCTAGGGTATACTCTGACTGCAAGACTCAGGAGGGAAGACTGATCCACAGCCATCTGTGCCTGGGATTTACCAGAGGAGAGCTGATCCCCCAGAATTGCTGACACAGGCTTACAGACCCACAGGAGGAACAAGCTCCAGCCAGAGACAGCAAGAACATCTACCACCAGAGATCAACAGATGGTGAAAAGCAAATGCAAGAATCTTACCAACAGAAGCCAAGACTACTTAGCTTCATCAGAACCTAGTACTCCCACCATAGCAAGTCCTGGATACCCCAAAATACTAGAAAAGCAAGATTTGGATCTAAAATCATATCTCACAATGCTGATAGAGGAATTTCAGAAGGACATGAGTAACTTCTTAAAGAAATACAAGAGAACTTAGGTAAAGAGGTACAAGCCCTTAAAGAAGAAACACAAAAATGCCTTAAAGAATTACAGGAGATCACAAGTAAACAAGTAGAAGTCCTTCAAGAGGAAATACAAAAACCCCTTAAAGAATTACAGGAAAGCATAAGCAAACAGGTGAGGGAATTGAACAAAACCATCCAAGATCTAAAAATGGAAGTAGAAACAGTTAAGAAATCACAAAGAGAGACAACTCTGGAGATAGAAATCTTAGGAAAGAAGTCAGGAACCATAGATGCAAGCGTCACTACCAGAATACAAGAGATAGAAGAGAGAATCTCTGGTGCAGAAGATACCATAGAAAACATTGACACAACAGTCAAAGAAAATGCAAAATGCAAAAAGTTCCTAACACAAAACATCCAGGAAATACAGGACACAATGAGAAGACCAAACCTAAGGATAATAGGTATAGAAGAGTGAAGACTCCCAATGTAATGGGCCAGTAAATATCTTTAACAAAATTATAGAAGAAAACTTCCCTAACCTAAAAAAAGATGCCCATGAACGTACAAGAAGTCTATAGAACCTCAAATAGACTGGACCAGAAAAGAAATTCCTCCCATCACATAATAATAAAAAAAAACAAACAAAAAAAAAAACAAAACAAAAAAAAAACCCCACCAAATACACTAAACAAAGAAAGAATTTTAAAAGCAGTGAGGGAAAAAGGCCAAGTAACATATAAAGACAGGCCTATCAGAATTACACCAGACTTCTCACCAAAGACTATGAAAGCTAGAAGATCCTGGGTAGATGTCATATAGACCCTATGAGAACACAAATGTCAGCCCAGGCTACTAACTGGAGTTAAGAAAAGCCCAGAGTAAACATGGCAAATTATAATTGGCTGGGAAATAGACATAATAGCATAGATGAAAGATATCAGCTCTTTTGTTGACTAAGACTTATTATAAATTTAAATATTGTGTGTCTTTTATGGTCAAAGGTAAGGTAGAAATCCCAGATTGGGCTTAATATTCACAACATGTACACTTTGTACTTTTTTAAAAAATAATTTAAAAGTTACACTAGCTTAGAGGCTACTGCTAAATTCTTGGTAACTTTCATTATGATTGTGCTTTGGCACTTTGAGTAGTTGTTTTAGTTACTCTTAAATATCAATTGCTGCAACAAAACATCATATCAATGTAATTTATAGAAGAAAGTGTTTCCTTTGAGGCACAGAGTTCCATAGGGCTAGAGTTGTGCCCATGTTGGTGAGAAGGATGGCAGCAGGCAAACAGGTATGTAGCTGGGACCTTACATCTTTATCCTAAACAAACAAACAAACAAATAAACAACCAGATAAGGCTGAGAGATAACTGAAAATTGCATGGGTTATTGAAAATTTGATGTCCACCCCTAGCGAGTCACATCCTTTAAGAAGAACTTTTTCTTCCTGAACAAGTTCCACCATTCAAGTATGTGAGCCTATGAGAGCCATTCTTATTTAGACTACTATACCCTACTCCTTAGCTTCCATAAATCTGTAGCCATGTCATAATGAAAAATACATTTAGTCAAACTTCAAAAGTCCTCATAGTCTTTTGCAGTCTCAACAGAGTTCCCAAGTCTCTTCTGACTGCAATCTTTTGTCAAAAGGCAAATTGCATACTTCCAACAAACAATGTTTCAAAATATACATTCCATTTTAAAATGGAGGAAAGGGTACACAGTAAGAATATGCTTGGCCTTAGCAAGTGTGATTCCCGAGCAGGAAAATTTCTAAATATTGTAGTTCTATATTCAGTGTCAAAGGGCTAATATGGCTCTTCCCTCTCAGTTTTGCTAACTGCAACACACTTCTCTTTTTTGGGCTGGTTCCACTCTTCTCCATATGCAGTTCTCCTTGACAGATATCCCATGATTCTGGCACCCCCACCCTCTTGGAATAGCCAGCAAAAACCACACATTATTTTGCCAACTTCATGCAATGCCCTCCTTGGTCCAGTAAGCAGAGTTTGGCATCAGCAGCTTTCCTTAGGCGAAGAGGAACTCTCCATACCCATTTACTCCTGTGTTCTTCCTGACTCAAAAGCTAGAATTATGTGAATGAAGTTGACAAGTGGCCTGTCTGCTTGAGATAGAGCCTGGCCCCATCCTTGAATTACATTTGTATAAACTGTGCTTTGCTGTAGTATTTTATTACCAGAAAAATCTCTCAGGTCTTTTTCATTCACAAGATGCAGGATTATGTGGATAGGGTCTTACTCTGAGGGTACCACTCTCTATTCCATTTTGTATCAGTTTTCTTATCATTTTGAACCCTAGCTTTGACTCTGATACAGTAAATATTCTGGTATTCTTTTTTCTCCTCAAACTATAATAATACACACATATAATGGTCTGCTTTCTTGTTTTCACTTTAGAGCTCATAAATGTTAATAATAACCTAACTACAGAGTCAAAATTAGACTGTCTTGAAATCTATACCAATGACATTAGTCCCAAACCTTTTATTTAACCTCAGACAGACCTATAGAAGAAAAGTAGAAGCAGTGACATTCTCAGCCAAAATATTACAAGTATTGATTCTAGCCAATATTTTCCCCATGAAGCCTCTTGAGGTATGCCTCCATAGTCTATGTGGGTATCAGCAATATTGTCTTCTAATTTTCTACCGAGATAGCCCATTCAACCCTGGTTTCAACATTCAACCATGTTCACACTCTAAAGTCACAAAGTCTTCTATATTGCTTCAAAAAAGGAGGATAAGGTTTGTCATAATAATAGTCTACTTCCTGATGACAAATTCCACCTTAGTTACTTTTTTATTGCTGTGATAAAATGCCATGGTCAAAGGAATTTATAGAAGAGTTTATTGAGGTTTACCATTTCAGAGAGTGAGTCCATGACCATTATGTACCCAGCAGGCAGGTAGGTATGGTGCTAGAGCAGTATACAACTCTGAGAATTTACAATTTGATTCCCATGTAGAAACAGAGAAGGGGAGAGACTGGGGCTTGTTTGAGCTTTTGAAATGTCAGATTCTATTCTCAGTGATGTATTTCTCCAATAAGGCCATGCCCCCTAGTCCTTCCCAAATAGTTCCATCAACTTAAAATCAAGCATTCAAAAGTATGTCCCTTTGATAGCCATTCACATCCAAACTACCACAGGTGAGGATACAGGAGCATATAGGACCCTCAATATAAAAACATATTTTTCTCCTTTTCTGAGGTGAGCTCACAGGACACTCAGAGATTTACTGTGTTAACATTATATGTACAGCTTTAGAAAACAGAGAAAGAAGTATGTTAACTAAACTAGGAGAAATAAGAATACTTTAAAATCCCTACTGCTTTTTTAAAAAATGCTAACTCTGTGATTTTACATAGGAATATTACTCTATGATTATGGTCTAAGAAAAGAATACTTTAGGATGAAACTTCCACAAATGGAAAGATGGGTAGATGATTTTCTCTCTATTCTCACCATATACAGCTAAAATCTAAGCATGTATTAAATCCTAGATAAGAAAACTTGGGAAGACATTCAAAAGGAAACACCCATCAGAATATCATGATGTAAGAGTCAACATGCCAATGGACTCCTCACATCATTCTTTATAATTTATATGTATTATAACAGTATTGGAGAACCCAGAGACCTGGAGAAGCAAATATTAGCAAGCTGTAAAAGCCTTTAAAAAAATCTCAATACCTCCCCTATCACAATCCATTCCTCGTTTTCCTTCAGAAAAGGGTAGGTCTCCCAGCATATCAACCAAACATAGTATATCAAGTTGCAATAAGGCTAAGCACTTCACATCATATTAAAGGTAGATGAGGCAATCTAGTAAGAGGGGAAGTATCCCAAAATCAGGCAAAAGAGTTAGGGACAGAATTGGGAGGGAAGAGGGAAGAGAAATTGGATTCAGGATGTAAAGCATGAAACAATATATGAAAGAATTTTAAGTTAAAAAAATGAATAAACAAATTAATTAATTTGAAAAGCAGTTACATGGGAGATTCGAAGCTTCTTTCCTGTGACCTAATGAAAACGGAAGCCAGGATAACAAATAATGAACTCTATCTCAAAAAAGAAAGAGATTTGGAAATTTAGAGGTATGGGATGTGAAACAGTCAGAGGGTGCACTGGGAGGGAAATAAAATTTGGAGTGTAAAATAAATAAATAAATAAATAATAAATAATAGAACATCTGAAATGTACAGTATTCCCTCTCCCATACTCTTGAGTGCAACCCCCAAGAACTCATTTACACACACACACACACACACACACACACACACACACATACAAATTCTACTATGTGTATAAATTTATAAAAAATATTTTTGAAAATACTGATACTTTAAAAATATTTTTCCAGATAAATGCTACAAAATACTCATGTAAATACTGAAATAACGTCCTCTCTACCAGTAAAAGGTCAAGTGAGGAGTTTCCCACTTCTACTCTTATAGATGATGAAGTGAGAAATATTGTTTTCAGAATGGTGCCAGAGAAGGAAAAGTGTTAGTCAATGATTTCTTCCTCATAACTGTGTGTAACAGTCTCCGATGCACAATGATTGGTACACCAAGCATGGAATATAAACGTCTAAACCCATCGAGTAGTAGTGAGCAATTTCTTGTTATTCTCCTGGTTTAGTTTCTGGGTAGGTGTAGTGGAGAGCTATGATGTTCATCACCTTTTGTGTGTTGGTGTCAATGGTAGCCACATGGAAAAAGACAGTGAGTCCTCTTTTACTCACATGGGTTATGTATACTAGTGGACTCCCTCATGGAAACTATAGGGCTCTCTTTATCTCAAAGCAACTATCAACTAAAATCAGAGTTGCTAGGTTCTGGGTTCCACTGACTCTAACAAGCTAGTCTTGACCACCAAATCTCAACAGGCCAATTAAACAGATAAGGTCTTGAAAAACAATGAAAATGTATTCAATAGGCCCGCATTGGGAAGAGGAACATCTAGAGTCCTGACATGCATTTTAGGATTAAATAGAAAGCAAAAGATATACATAACCAAGCAGTCCTGATCAAGATGTATTTCTCATCATCATTGACATAACAGTATTATGTCATTTGTTTCTTTTCCAAGGTGCTCTAAAAAGTCATCATAACTATGGTAAATCTCTTTCCAGGAAACATGCTATTTCACTAAGTAGTACCAGAGCTCCAACTTTGCCCTCTTTTTGTTTGTTTTAGCATGAAAGCATTGGTAAAATAATTTTTTTAAGTCCCATTGCTTCAGTATTCTCGTAGTTAAAGGGAAAGACATTCATATCTAGAATATCTTTCTTCCTTCAAGAACATTTACTAAACGAATCCAAATAGAAAACCTGGTCAGAGAAATAACTTGACACCACCCTTCTCTTCGGGTGAGGGGTACTGCTACATCACAAAGCTAAGACTCAAAGTCTCACTGTGATTGACTTCATCTTCACTGCTTTTTCCTGGGCACTACTTATATAATGTACCAGTCATAACTCAAATAATTGAGAAAAGAGAATCAACAGACAATAATCTTGAGATAAAACCATTGCATAAGTGGGTTCAGTGATAAGCACTGTAAATGCTTTGGTTTACATAGTTTACAATCAAGAAATACAATATATAATATATAAAATATCAACAAAATGAAAAGGAGATAAAGGGATTGTATGAAAACTATAACACTGAAAAAATAATAAGTCAAAATTCGAACTTTAAAAGACCCAGGGAATAAGCTTCATAACAGAACTAAAAAAAAAAAAAAAAAAAATCCTGATTAATTGCAGTAGTCCATTTGGCCGAAAGGGTCAATGGATAGCTGCAATTTCCATAATTGCAATGAACTTGATGGTGAAATAATATGATGGAAATTCTACAGCCTAAATGAGATCAGGATTCAAATTAGTTGGGTTCTTATTTCAATGCCCTGACAAAAGCAAGTTAAACCAGAAAAGATTTTCTATACCTCATAATGCAGGGATGAAGTTAATCATGGCGGGGAATTCATAGTGGCTAAGATTAAGACAGCTGGTCATATGACATCCACAGTTAGGATGCAGGGAATGAAGACTGATGCGGCCCTGTTCCCACAATCCCCTTTATTCAGTTGGGGGTTCTAATCTTCAGAATGGTGTTTACTACTATGGAGGTGATGTAGCCAAGAGCACACCTCTCAGGAATGCCAAGAAACTACTTTCTGGGTGATGCTAGATTCTGCCAGCTTAACAATCAATATTCAGTATTTCAAGATTACAAATAAAACACAGTGGATTTCCTTTTCATACTGTATTTCTTAATTTACATGTGAAAGGTGAAGAAAAACAATAAGCATATATGAATAGTCAAAAGATATGCAAATGAAATATTTAAAAGCAGAAACAATTCTGCTTTTAACAGAAGAGGGCAAACGCAGGTAAGAGCTATTTTATTACATAAGTTAATAAATAACACGAACAATAGACTGGTAAGTTCTCTTATATAATGCAATAGCTAAAGCTATTTCTATAAAATGTTATTTCTATAAAAAGCTACACAGAAAGATATACTAAAATAATGTCAGTAATTCATAAAAATTGTTAAATGTATTCAATAAGACCACATGAAGATAAAAACCTTAATAGAACAAAGAAATAAAAAAATGGAAAAAATGAAAAGCAAACACATACCACAGGAGATTTTATTCTGGGTCATAAAACAATATACTACAAATTTACAGGACTTCAATCTTGTGGAAATGTTCTTTTACCACAACAGATTCAAACTATAAATCAATAACTGAGAGCTTACTAGAAATTCTTCAAACACCTGAAAAGACACTTGTAAATAATCTATGAGCAAAGGGGAAGTCTCCATGGAAATAAAGAACACATTGTGTTGAATGAAAATGTAACATATCAAAATTTACAGGTAGATAAAATAGTACCTTTGTGGAAATGTATAGTGTGAAGTGCATACTTTAGAGAAGATTTAAAACAATTGTTCAAATTTGTATCTCATGAAAGTAGAGATGGGAAAACCAGAGCAAACCCAAAGTATGCAACTGGAATAACACAGGGAAGCGAGGTGCAGCCTGCATGAAACACATAGGTAAAAGCAGGGACCAAGCAGCACATAAAACCCAGAGGTGGTTTATACTGAAAATGTTCAAGGTGTTTGCAAAATTTTAGAAAAGAAACACATGCAAAGAAATGACTAAGCTCACAAGTAACATATAGGCATGGCTAGAGACCTGTAATACATAAAATGTTAATAAAAGGTCTTTTAAGTATTCATAAATCTTTAATTGTATCAGTGAGATCAAATGAAAAAATTCTCAGAAGTGGAAAAACACAACCCACGTGATAAGGAAAGGGGAGGTCGTTATGGGCAGAAGTCCATCATCACAGGCAGGCCTTCCATTACATTATTTCTGTCAGGTATTTCATTACACAGTACCAAGGGACTTCAGTGTTCTAGCCTTAGTGGTAGCAAGGCAAGGAGAATAATGAGGAGCATTAGTATACCCTGCTTTAAGAACATAATAGAGAAGCATTGTGTCATAATTAATTTTAGAATTATT
>JADRCD010147953.1:0-14163 GCA_019843815.1 Montemys delectorum | reverse complement strand
AAGGAAGACATTTAGTTTTCCCCAGTCTTCATATCCTTATCTGTAAGCCAGAGCTAAAAATAGCACACGTCTTGTGATGTTGTGAGAATCAATTTAACTCATACACCTGAAAGCACTCTGTAAAATTTGAAGTCAAATGAAAAAATTATCTTTAAAAAAAAAAATACGTAGCACTGTCCATTCATCAACACGGAAACAATACATTATTGTGTTCGTGGTACCAACTTTCAGATGCAAAGTCCTTGCCAGACTCACTTACTGAAAATGACTGCTATAACCCGTTCAAGGTTAATGTTATCATAGAACCAGTTAACTCTTTAGGGTAAGAATTATTAGAATTTATGAGCAGAAAGTTCAGCTTCTTTTTCTAAAGAGGCAAATCCCCATTTAAAATGATTATCAAACTAAGTAAAAAGACAAACAAGGCAGGCTGAAGGGAAATCATATCTACTGCAGAATGATAATAATAAAAACAACTTAGGTCAGCAGTCATACTGATTAAGATGTGGCAAACATCAGAAGATCCGAAAACCCTGGATTAAAATGATATTTGTTTTTAACTAAATAACGGTGTAGTTGTGGGCAACTGAAGGCTGGTTGAGGGACTCAACCATGTCAGCACTTAGTCAGCAATTTGGATGCTCTCAGCACTTAGTCAGCATTTTGGATGCTCTCTTCATCTTCCCAACTTCCATCATGCTTGTCATCTCATGGGCAGCAACCCCAAAGTGCATGTCTCAGCTTCAAGCACTAACATCAATACCACAGACAGAGCACCAGGAACACCTTCAGACAGTCTGCTGAAACAGCTAGCCCCTTTGTCAGAAAGCAAACTATTATCCGGGGTGATCCTGACAATTCTCTTTTATCCTGATTGGTCAAAGCCAAGCCAAATAGACTCAACCAACTGCAAGGAAATATGGGAAAATAAATATTTAGTCCAAAGGGGATATAGGGCCTGGGACTCCTGAGGATTCATTTTCTGGGCCCAGACTTACAATGATTAAGAAAACAAGCTTCAGTCCTTAGGATAAAGGAGAATGGAAAAAAATCTGTTACATACTGACAAACGGTTATCTGAGATACTTTGTATGTGTACAAATATAATAACTTATACTCTGTACACAAGGAACATTGTTTTTGCCCTAGAGAAGAGAGGTTTTAAATAGTATGTGTAAATTTCAGAGATAGGACAACAAAACACATAAGATAGCAAAATGTTTCTGATCAAAAGCAGTTCCCCTTCTCCCTCTGAAGCACAGCTAACTAATCACACAACAGTGGTTGCTTTCTGTCTTGTGAAATACAGGTCATTCGAAATGGCCATCTTAACATTGTTACCCAACGATTTTTATCCATTCAAATAGAATGTCTGTGGTTACTTACAAGATACACAGCTCCTACCAACTGTAAGCTTTTTTCTCTTTAGTCATTTTAAAATTTGCTTCCTGCCCTGGGTTGGGCTTTGCTAATCCAAATACCAACAAAGTCAGAGGTAAGGGCTCTCTGCCAGCATGGGAGGTTGTTGGGGCTTGTCCTCCGTTCAGGGTATATCTCCCTAGAAGCTGAGTTTAAATCATTTCCTGATTTTTTTTTTTCCTTAAAGCTAGCTGTAGCCTGTGTCAGCGTGCTTTTTAATGAACGCCATCCCTTTAACCCTGCTGGGTCTAACTAGAGTCACACCATTTCCTGATTGCTCTGAATGTCTTGAGGAGGAGGAACCCTCGTTTCATAGGCAAGGATCGTTGAGGGACAACCTGGGAAGGACATGGCAGTGCATACTAATTCAGATTCTGGATTCCTAATAAATCTTAAAAAGTGATCAGTCCTAGGACTTACCTCTGCTGGCACGTAAAACGAAAAAATATAAAAGGATTCTTCTCGCTCACGCTTTAAATACATGACTTCAATAGGATTTGTCACCTAAGACACCAGATGAACTGAGCCCACTGGCAGGACAAACAAATAAGCATGCACCCAACAGAGCAAATGCATGCAATTACAGCTTCTTCCCTGCCTTTTCCCTCAGCATATGCCATCTTTCAGTCTGATTTCAGATATTAGTAACTAATGGAATAATACACAGGAAATGAATACCCCCTCCTCTGCCCTGTACATCAGAAAAGTCATTTCAAGGAGCTGACTGAGTGCAGGGAGAGGCGTGTGGCAGGGGAATTGAACCTTAATGGCCACTCAAGAGCAATAACCCTCCATCTCTCTGCGAGTTAGCCTCTGTGCATGTGCATGTGTGCATGCATCCATGTATCTGTGTGTGTGCGCGTGCGTGTGCATTTGTTTTGAGGTATGCCCTGTAGCTCAGGATGGCCTGAGCTCACTGCGTAAGCATTCAGGTTGACCTCAAACTCAGAGCAATCCTCTTGCCTCAGCCTCCTGGCTGCTGCTATTAAAGGCATGAGCTGCCATACCTTGCTTTCCTGATCTCTCTCTAAGTGTCTCAGGCCTGGGAGGCTGTTAACTGATGGGTTGAACCTGTGGATTGAGAAGTTGTCTGTATGCTTTAAACACCGAGTGCACGTTCTCTGTAAGAACTTAGGATTACTGACAGGAAGATTGGCTCTTTTCAATCATGTAGAAGGTCACTTGGTTTTGGTATTTAAAAAAATTAATGAGGTATTCTAAAATAGTTAATTATATGATTTAACCGTATATTATCCGTGAAAGAAGTCAGAGTTGTGGACAATTTGATATTAATATGTAGAAGTCATCAAGACTCTTGACTGAATATATTTTTGCAGATATCATTTTTTTTAAAGATTTATTTATTTTGTGTCTATGAGTACACTGTTGCTGTACAGATGGTTGTGAGCCATCATGCTGGGAACTGAACTCAGGACCACCCCACTCACTCCGGTCCAAAGATTTATTTATTATTATATGTAAGTGCATTGTAGCTGTCTTCAGACGCACCAGAAGAGGGTGTCAGATCTCATTACAGATGGTTGTGAGCCACCATGTGGTTGCTGGGAATTGAACTCAGGACCTTTGGAAGAGCAGTCAGTGCTCTTACCCGTGGAACCATCTCTCCAGCCCTTTTGCAGATATTTAATTATGATAAACAGAGGGCCAAAACCTCATATGAGCACTAGAGCAAGGGTTTGGGTGTCACGGACACTTGCTTTGCTTCCCCCTGTTGCCCATTTTCTCCTTCCAGTTAGGAGTGAGTTCCATCATACCAGAGAGCAAACAAAGGCTGTGTGCTGGAATCATCCAGGAAAGCCTAAAATATGACAACGCTTGAGTTTCTCCTACTGGATTATCAGCCTGTAAACCCTGGTCATCAAGATGCCCTTTAGACATCCCATGTGGTTTCCATACCAATTTTAATTGATAACTATTGATCTAGTTTAACATTTTCTAGAACATACGGTTTTCTGATGCCATTTCCCAGGGTCAAAGACATTATGGTTTTGTTTTAACACTTTTGGGGAACTTCTGTTGGACCAAAATGAGTACTCCATCTTTACTAATTGCAGTAGTCACAGACCACAAAGAACAGTAGTCATTTAATCTATGTCCTTGTACAATGTAACACATTTATAAATATGCATACTTAGAAAGGATTGGCTCTGTGATGATGAAGGCTTAGAGATCACAAAGTTTAAAAAGGTGGAGAATCAGGAAGGCTGATGGTGTGAGTCCTGGTTTGAAAGCCAGTAGACTCGGGTTATACCAAGAACTGATCAGCTTAGAAGCCAGTGTTTCTTCTTCCTTATAGGAAGGAAGGCCAGCCCTTTATCCTATTCAGGCTTCAGTTGATCAGACAGAGATATTAATATTAAAAGAAACAATTCATCTTATTGAATCTATTGATTCAAATGACAATATCATCCAAAAACATCCTCACAAATACACTGAAAATCATGTTGGTCAAAATGTCTGGGTATCTTTTTGCCAAGTTCCGTTGACACCAAAAAATAACCATCACACCAACATAATACTCAAATAAATATCATGGCTTTGATGGGTAATTAAAAGCTCGAGATCAGTGAAGACAGAATAGAAGCTGACTCCATGAGATATGGTGAAAAACCATGCCTGAATAAAGAACAACAGACTGCAGGCATGGTGATACAATCACCATCTGTCTGTAATCCTAACAAGCATGGTGTCACAATCACTATGTTTCTATACAGACTGCAGGTATGGTGACCCAATCATCATGTGTCTGTCATCCTAACTACATGTGTGGTGACACAATCACCATGTATCTGTAATCCTAACACCAGACTACAGGCATGGTGACACAGTCACCATGTGTCTGTCAGACTACATGTGTGGTCACACAGTCACCATGTGTCTGTAATCCTAATTACAGGCATGGTAACACAATCAGCATGTGTCTGTACAGGCTGCAGGCATGGTGACTCAGTCACCATGTGTCTGTCAGACTATAGGTGTAGTGACACAATCACCATGTGTCTGTAATCCTAACATCTGGAGGGTAGGGCTAGAGGAGAAGGAGTTCAAGATCATCCATGGCTACAAAGCAAATCCAAAGCCAGTCTGAACTACATGAAATTATGTAGGAAGAGAAGAAGAAGAAGGAGTGGGAGAAAGGATGATAATGAGGGCAGAGAAGAGAGAGACAAGAGGATTGAAAGAAGAGAAAGAAGGAGGAGGAAGAAGAAAAGAGAAGGAAGAAGAGAAAGAGAAATAGAAAGAAAGAAAGAAAGAAAGAAAGAAAGAAAGGAAGGAAGAACAGATACTTTAAAGTACTGAAGAAAAAATGAAAAAAACACACAAAAAGACAAACCTTTCACACTCTTGGATTGTTGGAATTCATATTATGAAGATGTTGTATTAAAGGAACTCTACAGATTGACAATCCATGTCAAAATCCCAATGCTTTTCTTTGCAAAATTATATGAATTAGCCCTGGGGACTGGAGAGGTGGCTCAGCAGTTAGGACCCTGACTGTTCTTTCTGAGGATCCAAATTTGGTTCCTAACACTCAGGTTAGACATCTCACAGCTATCTGTAACTCAAGCTTCAGGGTGTTCTGAGGCTTTTGGATTCTGTGAGCATCTGTACACATGCATATACAGATATACACATATGCACATTTTGTTTAAAAATGATTCATAACAAATCCCAATGCAAATGTAGAAACACAATAGACCCCCAAATAACCAAAGCAATCCTGGAGGCATCACAACACCCGATCTTAAACTATGATACAAAGTTATAGTAACAAAAACAGCATGGCAGTGACACAAAAACCAGCCTATAGATTGTGATGACTATCCCTGATTGTCAACTTGACTATATCTGGAACAAATGACAATCCAGAAATGGAGGGTACACCTGGGATCCAGATCTAGAGGCTGGAAGACACAGACTTCTGGCCTGGATCTTGACTTGGGATGGCACACACTTTTGGTCCAGATCTCAAGGCATAGTGGCCATGAAAAGCTTAGGCCCAGGCAAGGTAGTACACTTGTTTAATCCCAGGAGACTGAGGCAAGCAGATCTCTGAGTTCAAGGCAAGCCTGGGACAGAGTAAGTTCCAAATCCAGGTGTAGTACATTCCTTCTGCTGGAGGCCTACATAAGGACAATGGAAGAAGGAAGACTCACTCTTCTTCGCCTGCTTGCACTTACTGCCAGCACATATGTTGGAACCTACTTCTTCAGGATTCTAGCTTATACAGAAGACGAGCTGAAACAAATAGCCTTGTCCGAGCAACTGCTAGATTCTGGGAAAATGCCTCTTTAAGACTTGCCTGTAGAATGATGGATGTAGGAAGGTTCAGCACATTATTTGTGGTGCTATCCCTGGGCTGGTGGTCTTAGGGGTTATAAGAAAGCAGGATGGGAAAGCTGTGAGGAGCATAGAGAAGCTGCATTCCAGAGGCTGCCAAGGTTGTACATCAGGCTAGCAGATGAACTTGGTGATATGTAAGATTTTTTCCCAAGTGATACTGGTTTTTTAAGTCCTGAAGGAGTCCTGAAGAGCAGCTGAGGCTCAGAACTGTGTACCAAGGCTAGAGTTCCTGAAGGGAGGCCAGCAGAACCCATTCATGAAAGTTTATCCTCAGTTGTAGTTGAAGCCAGGACTAAAGGGATCATGAACAGATGTTGAGGCTTAGTACCATGAAGACAACCCAAGAGAGGTTATTGGTGAAAGTTCAGCCCAGTTGCAGCAGGAGATTCTAGCATTTTTGAGAGGCCAGAACCATGGAACAACTGCCAAGGACAGCAACAGCTGTGGAGTGGAACAAGCCTGAGCCTAAGAGACAAGCTAAATGTGCTGTGGGAGCCCTTTGGATCATGAATCCTAGAAATCTGAGACTGGCCTTTATAGTGTTGGGCTTTGGTTTTTCTTTGATATGATTGTGACTGTGCCCTGGGCACTCCATCTTGGCATATGAAAGTATGTGACTTATTTTTAATTTTATAAGAACCCATAGTCAAGAGACTTTGGACTTTTACAAGGATTTTGAAATTTTAAGGTGATTTGACTATTTTAGAGAGACTACGGATATTTTAGAAAATGGATATAAGTTTTGAACTCTGAAAAAAGACTTTGGCTGTTTCAAGAGACAGAACCTTTAAAGTTTCAATGTTTAAAAATTGATACTTTCAAAAGTTGAAATGTCTTATATTGTGATGTTGATATTAATATGAGATCTCAGGGATGACCAAGACAGGAGATAGTATGGGTAATAAGTGATATATTGGTATGTCAACTTGACAAGAAATCAATTGTGCTGGTCATTTTTATGTCAACCTGGCAGAAGCTGGAGTCATTTGGGAAGAAGAACTCTCAATTGAGAAAATGCTTTATAAGATTTGTCTCTAGGAAAATCTGTAGTGCACTTTCTTGATATTGATTATTGATTTTGAAGGGCCCTGCTCACTGTAGGTAGTGTCAGCCCTGGGTTGGTTATCTTGGGTGCTCTAAGAAAACAAGCTGAGCAAGTCAGCAAGCAGCACTCCCACGGTCCTTCTCTGAATGAATTGCTTCCTTGATTTCCCTCAGTGATGGATTGTAGTAAGAAAGTTTAAGTGAGATAAACCCTTCCTTAAATTAGCCAGGGTTTCAGCTACTGTGAAGAGACACCATGACCATGGCAACTCTTATAAAGGAAACTGCTTATTTGGGCTGGCTTACAGTTCAGAGGTTTTGTCCATTGTCATCATGGCAGGAAGCATGGCAGTAGGAACATAGATGTGTTGACTGATAGATAGCTGCTCTACATCCAAATCAGCAGGCAGCAGGAAGAGAGTGAGACACTAGGCCTGGCTTGAGCATCTGAGAACTCAAAGCCCACCTCCAGTGACACACTTCCTGCAACAAGGCCACATCTCCTAATTGTGCCATTCCTTGTGAGCCTATGGAGGCCATTTTCATTCAAACCACCATACCTCCCCAAGTTGATTTTAGTCAGTGGTGCTTTATTGCAGCAATAGAAACTCATAGTTTCTAAATAGAATACTCATTAGTTTCAAATTGTGTGCCATTTTAAGGATGATGAACTCTTGTACCATCCTCTCCCACCTACTTAGGACAGGACTCATTTCTTTGACCCCAATATTTATGCTGTATTTACTGCCTCATTCTTAGTTACTTTGTATCCATTTTGATAGTGTTGCAGTGCTTCTTTTTGTTCAAGTGACCATATTATTTTAATTTTTCTTTATAATTTCATGCATGTCGTTCTACCTAGATTTTATTAACCTAGAGTTACATGAAAAAGACAACCTCAGTTGAAGAATTGCTCTGTCAGATTGGCCTGAGGTCATGTAATCGAGAGGTTGTCTTGACTAAGGGTTGATGTGGAAGGGTCCACATCACTGTGGAAAGCACCATTCCCTAGGCAGATAGGCCTGGGCTGTGAAAGAAAGCTAGCTGAGTATGAGCCAGTGAGCAAGCCAGTAAGCAATGCTCCCCTTCCTTGGTTCCTGATTCTGAGTTTCTTCCTCTTGATCTTATAACGTATAAGATAACGTAAATCCATTCAGCCCTAAGTTGCTTTGTGTCAGAGTGTTTCAACACAGCAACAGAAAGGGAAATAGAATAGAACTGGTACCAGACAAGCAGATTTGTTGCTGTGGTGGATTTGACCATATTGTTTTGGGGTAGAACTGTGGAAGGGTTTAGAACTAAGAACTGGAAAAGTCCTTGAGTGCTTAGAGCTTAATGGGCTATCCCATGGGATCTTGGGACATAAGGATGTAGAGAGAAATGCCAACGGTGGAGGCCTGGTTTCTGAGGTCTCTTAGGGAAGCAGAGACTATCCGGCTGTTTGTATATCTTTGATTAAGAATCTTTGGCTGATGTGGACATTTCATTCCTTCCTAAAAGGGGGAACAAAATACCTACGGAAGGAGTTGCAGAGATTAATTATGGAGCAGAGACTGAAGGAAGGACAAGCCAGCCTAAATATAGCTATCTCCTGAGAGGCTCTGACAATACCTGACTAATACAGATGTGGAGGCTCACAGCCATCCATTGAACTGAGTACACGGTCCCCAATGAAGGAGTTAGAGAAAGGTTCTATGGAGCTGAAGGGTTTGCAGCCCCTTAGGACGAACAACAATATGAACTAACTAGTACCCTCAGAGCTCCCAGGGACTCAACCACCAACCAAGGACTTATACATGGTGGGACTGATTGTTCTGGCAGCATGTATACAGTAGAGGATTGCAAATTCGATCATCAATAGAAGGAGAGGACCTCGGCCCTGTGAAGGTTCTGTGCCCCAGTGTAGGGGAATGCCAGGGCCAATAAGTGGGAGAGGGTGGGGTGGCAGGCATGGGGAGGGGGGAGGCAACAGGGGTTTGTTCTTGTTGTTTTTGTTTGTTTGTTTGTTTGTTTTTTTGGAGGGGAAACTGGGAAAGGAGAAATTTACATGTAAATAAAGAAAATATCTAATTAAAAAAAAGACTCAGCTATAATTGATAAGCACCAATGAAGTAAAACCTGCACTTTAGTAGGACCGTGGATGCTGGGCGGCTGAGGTTGAAGAACTGGCTGTGATTAGCAAGATACCAGAGTCAATAAGGTGAAATCTTCCTGGAAGTATTTCCTTGGGTCAGCACACATAGGCTGTGGTCAGGGGTAGGGACTGCGGGAAGTCTGCATCTACGGCTGTAGCTGACCATGGCTGTGTGTAAGACTTGTCACATGATATAATGGTTTTGAAAGCATAAAAACTACAAGATGGAGGGATCATAGAGAATGGATGAAGACTGGCATTGTAGAGCCTGAGAGCCCATTGGTCAAGGTGCAGCCTAGGTTGCAGCAGAGACCCCAGGCTACTGGAGATGCCAGGACCCTGTGACATCTTACAAGGACAGCATCTGGAGTGAAGTAGAGCCCCACTGGGCACACCAGACTGGGCCATGTGGATGACAGAGCTGAAGAAATGGAGAGGCCTGGGCCTTTTTAGCCACGAAGATCTCAGTGAGTTGAACATTGAGTTTGACGGGCAAAGTTTGATTGACATTGCTAGATTTGAGGTTCAGCTTTAATCTGACAGTTCCTTTGCTCTGATTCTTCCCTTTTTGAATAAGAAAAATGTACCTTATCTTTGACTTTACAAAAGACCATAGTTAAGAGACATTGGATTTTAAAATCAGACCTTGGATTCTTAAAGTATTAAAGACTGTGCGACTTTTAAAAGTTGAACTGTTTTATATTGTGGTGTTAACATGAAATTTCAGGAACCAGAAATGAAAAAGTATGGCGTAAAGCAGTTCTCAACCTGTGTGTCATGACCCCCTATGACCCCTTTCATAGGGGTCACATATCAGGTATCCTGCATATCAGATATTTACATACATTACAATTTATAACTAGCAAATTACAGTTACAGAGAAGCAATGAAAATAGTTTTATACTTCGGGTCACCATGGCATGAGGGACTGGATTGGAGTGGCACATTAGGAAGGTTGAGAGTCACTGGCTTAAAAAGGGATTTTTTGTGTGTAAAGTAGGTGGATGTTGGAATGTCCTGGTCGCCTTTTATTATCAAATGGATACAAACTAGTTTCACCCAAAGAGAGAACTTCAATTGAAGAAACTGATACTAGTACATTGGCCTGCGACTATGTCTATGAAAGACTGTCTTGACTAAGGATTGATGTGAGAGGGTCCAGCCCACTGTGGGTGGCACCATCAATAGGCAGGAAGGTTTGGACTGTGTAAGAAAGCTAGTTGAGCATGACACAGTGATAAGCCAGGAAGCTGCATCCCCACCATGGTTCAGGTTCCTGCTTAAGTTCTTTCTTTGGCTTCTCTCCATGATGGACTGTGACCTGGAAGTTTAAGCCAAAGAAACCCTTTCTGTTCCAAGTTGATTTGGGTTTGAGTATTTTATCACAGCAACAGAAAAGTAACTAGAAGACATGTATACAATGTGTCTTTACAAAAATAATATCTTAATTAGTTTTTGAGAATTTCATATGGCGTTTTGATCATATGCACCCCTCCCCAACCCCTCCCAGATCCTTCCCTACTTCCTTCCCCAACCAACTTCATGCTCTTCTGTCTAAAAACCTGTCCAGTCTAATCTGTGCTACCTATATACTCTTGGATGTGGAGTCTGCCTTGGGATATGATTTATCTACTGGGATGATACTGTTAGAAAAAAAAGGACTCAACTGGGTGGTGGTGCACGCCTTTAATCCCAGCACTTGGGAGGCAGAGGCAGGTGGATTTCTGAGTTCGAGGCCAGCCTGATCTGTTCCAGGACCAAGACAGCCAGTCTCGAAAAACAAAAAAACAAAAACAAATAAACAAAAAAACAAACAAAAAAAAAATGGACTCCTTCCCCTCCCAGTACTATCAAATGTCAGTCTCTCTTCAACTAGGGGTGGGACTTAATTCTTGCCCCCTTTACTCCATACAGGGATTTTTTTTTCCTGGCTTAATCTTGCAGAAGTCTTTTGCATGCTGTCACAGCCTCTACATTTATTATGTGCAACTTTCTTAGTCATCTACCACCTTGGACTGTTACAGTTGTTTTACCCATTTTTCTACAATGATCTCTGTGCCTTTGAGGGAAAACTTGACCTAGTCATCCCATTTAGGGATGGTCACTTTATAATCTCTCTCCCTCTCCCTCTCCCTCTCCCTTTCCCTCTCTCTCCTTTCTCTCCCTCTCCCTCCTTCTTCCTCTCCCCGTCCTCAAACGTGTATGTCTATTTCTCTCTCTAGCTTCACTGAGACAGGGTTTCAATGTGTAGCCCTGGCTGTCCTGGAACTCACTCTGCAGACCAGGCTGGCCTCGAACTCAGAAATCTGCCTGTCTCTGCCTCCCAAGTGCTGGGAATAAAAGCGTGTGCCACCACTGCCTGGCTTGGTTGCGGGTCTTTATGTTAGCTGCCATATCTTTCAGGAAGAAACGTCTCTGATGAGGACTGAGAAATTCTATGGGTATAATGATGTGATCAGGGTAGTTTTAATACTGTTTGTCTATCATAGGAATAGTAGTGCATTCTCTCCTATGACTACAAGTTCTTGGTCTCAATAACAGGGCCAGGTGGGTTTTAACTTGTAGAAGCGGACTTAAGTCCAATCAGAAAGTGACTAACTGCTCCTTTACCATCCTTCCCACTGCTGCATTGGTCTAGACCACTGCCAGTGTCCCACCATGACGGCTGCTATTGTTGCTCATTGGGTTTGCTGCTGAGGAAAACTGATGATTAATTTTTGTAGTGTATATAGCACTATACACTACAAAGAACTATGAAAACTAGCTAGTAGAACTGAAGCTTCCATGTTAGCACCAGCTTGGTTTATGATGCTAGCATGTGGTGACTTCAGCAATAGTTCTAGAGGGTAACTGAAAGCCATGGCAACAGCTTGTGTGATGTCTGGCAGTCTATGGAACCACATCGTCCACCAACTTCAAAGAAGGCTATTTATTCCTGGCACTAGGCTTGTGGTTATAACTATATCTTGATCATATCCACCACTAATTCCTGCCCCCATGCCCTGGACACCCTTTCCCACCTTTATATCTTAATGTCCTGTCCCTACCATATCCTGAGTCCAGTCAGTGCTGCCTGCAGGAATAACAGCTGATCTCATTGAACTGATCTTTAGAAAGTCTTATGCAGATGACCATAAATGCTATGAGTCTGTGAGTGAACAGTCATGTCAAGTCCAGAAGATGGTACTTCATAGCACAGCTCCCTGTACTCCAGGCCCTACATCCTTTCTGCCCCCTCTTCCACAATATTCCCCAAGTCCTGGTTGAGGTATGAAACATATGTGTCCCATTTTGAACTTAGAACTCAACAGTCATTTATTCTGAGCACTTTGACCAGTTTTGAGTAACTGTTGCCCCTGCAAAAGAAACTTTCTGAATAAGGTTGAGACCAGCACTAATCTATGGATATAAACATAAATATTCAAAAGGTAGTTGACAACATGCCTGTTTAGCAAAACAACAGTAGTGGGTACCCTTAACCCAATAAGGCGCCCCCCCCCAAGGCATGGGCTTTGACCAAGTTTACAGTTCTAAGCATGAATTCCTTCTGTGGGACAAGTCTAAAATCCAACCAGAAAGAAGTTGGTTGCTCCTGTGTCAGTTCTACCACTATTGCACTAATGGGCACATCTTGTCTCGAAAGTCAGTTTTGTTGCATTAGGGTTCATTGCTAGACAGTGTCGTTGAAGAACTGTCTACCCTACTGGCCTGTGTTGCTGCTCTATCACTGTGAAAGCTAGCCACCAGGCAGGAAATGTTAAGGATGATCCCAGTTTTTGTTTTTGTTTTTGTCCTGCGACCAAAGTGGTTTTGTTTTTAGCAATAGACTTTATACCATGTAGTTATGGAAGGCAAACAAGAGCAATGGCAAGATCCTGTGGTGTGTGTGGAAACCTCTAAGGTCTTCTTGGCCGAGAACTCACACAGAAGAATGTTTCTGGAATTTTTATGGGGATTGTACTGAATTTGTAGGTTGCTTAAAGTAAGATAGTCCTTTTGCAATATTGATTCATGCAATCCGTGAGCATGGGAGCTCTTCCCTGCATCTAGTGTCTTCTTTAATTCTTTTCTTTGGTATTTGCAGTTTTCATACGCAGTCTTCCACACTCTGAGGTTTAGTCCGTGGTATAGTTTTTAGGCTAGTGTAAATGGGCTTGCTTCCTTAGTCTCCTTTCGGTTTGCCTGCCGCCAGTACAGAAATGATGTCTTTCCTGTGTTATCTTTGTATCTTGCCACTTTGCTGAAAGCATTTGTCATTTCTAAGAGTTTTTTGGTGGAGTCTTTGGGGTCTCTTCTGTATAGGATCTTATCATATACAAAAAAAGAAACTTTGACTTCTTCCCTTTCCGTGTGCATCCTTTTTATTTGTTTCTCTTGACTTACTGTTTTAGCTATAACTCTCAGTTTTATATTGAATAAGATGGGAGAGAATTGACACTCTATTTTTGTTCACGTTTTTAGTTAAAATTTTTGGGGCGTTTCTCCAATTTAATAATATCGGCTATAGGCCCTTTGTATAACATATATTATTTTGAAATGTGTTCCATATATTCTTAGTTTCATTAGGACTTTGTAACATGACTGGCTGTTATGTTTTGTCAAAAGCCTTTTGTGTCTATCTATCAAGATTTCCATCCTTGAGTCCATATATTTAATTTATAACATTGATTTACACACTTTAAAGCATTCTTGCATCTCCAGAACAAACCTAACTTGATGACAGTGGAGGATCCTTTTGATGTGTGTTTGATACTTGCAAGTATTGTTTTGCAAGTATTTTGTTGATAATTGTTGCATATAAGCTCATCATGGAAACTGATCTGTAGTTTCTTTTCCTTCTCTCCCTCTCTTTTTTCCTTCCCTCCTTTTTTGTGTGCGTATGTGTGTGTCTGTCTGCTTTTGATATTATGGTAATACTAGCTTCATAAAAGAATTTACTAATGTTCTTTTCTATTTTTTAAAATAGTTTCAGAAACATTGGTGTTGATTCTTCTCTGAAGGACTGGAAAATTTACCAGTGAATCCATCTGGACCTAAACATTTTTAGTGGAAAGATTCTTAATAACTACTTCGATTTCAGTACTTGTTATAGATCTGTTAAATTGTTTAACTAATCCTGTTTTAATTTTTATTGGTTATACAAATCTACAAATTCACCCATTTGTTTTCCATTTTAGTGGACTATATGTTTTCAAGGTAAG
>JADRCD010147951.1:0-13466 GCA_019843815.1 Montemys delectorum | reverse complement strand
GATAGATAGATAGATAGATAGATAGATAGATAGATAGATAGATAGACAGGTAGATAGACAGACAGACAGACAGACAGACAGACAGATAGATAGATAGATAGACAGACAGACAGATAGATACACACAGATAGACCGACAGATGGACTGACAGACAAATAGAAGAATGCAGAGGCCTCCAGGCAAGATCTAGGGCTCAGTTTAGGTTGCATTCACTTTGAGACACTTGTCAAACAACCATGTGTAGATATTGAGTGAGACTTGGTCATACTAATTTGGAGTTCAAGAGAGAGAGAGAGAGCTCTGGACTTGGGATTTAGATGCAAGTGTCATTGGCAGTGGTGTTAAGCCCATCAGAGTAGGATGAGGTCACTCAAGAAATAAGGGTTTCCAAGAATAAGCTCCAGGATCTCGAACAGAAAAACATCCTGAAAATGAGGAAGAATTAGAAATGAGACTGAGAACATGAATGGGAAGTGAATTGGGGAACCAAAGGAGGCATAGTTAGAGGCCACAAGAAGATGGAGTCCCCTGGAGGAGGACATGGTCCAGAGGGGGCACTCAGGGGAATCAAAGGAGGCTTAGTTAGAGGCCATGAGAATACATGGTCCCTGGAGGAGGGCATGGTCCAGGGGGGCACATGCTCTATACAGGTCCAGTGACATGAGGCTTAAAGTTGACTATTGGTACTAACATCAATTCCCACTTCAAACCACAAAACTCAGCAACACAGAATCAACTGGAAATTTCCTTTACATTGTGGAATCCCGCTACATACCAACAGATCAAGATCCAACACTGAGTTATAATATTCGCAGACAACGCATTTGGTTTTTGCCCCAAAACAAATCAAGACAATCAACAATCAAAAAACAAAAGAATCAGAGTTACAGCCACGTTATTAGGCATGAAGCTGATAGCTACAAGCCAGTAGACTTTCTGCAATTAAAGCTCATTGACCAATAACAACAGAAAAATCTCATTTACAAGAACAGCAGAACCCCAGAAAACCCAGGAGAAAATCAGTACAAACTGTGTGAAACTTACACGAGGAGAATATTCAACACCATTAAAGGACGTGAAAGAGGCTCGATGAGGGGGAAGCACAGGCTATCAATGAGGAGGGAGCACAGGCTATCCCCAGTCAGGAAGGCTCAAGTGTATACAGACATGATCCCTCTCACTGGTTACTTTAGACATAATGCAAGCCAATAAAAATCCCTCTGTAGAAAACATGGAGTTGAATGGCCAGTGGATCAATTGGAACAGGCAAATTGGAAAACCTTTTCAGCTGATACAAATGAGAATAATTTTGTTAATATCAAGAAACCACAAAGAAGGAAATCAACTTGGGAGAAAAAAAATAGACAAAAATCAATTAATTAATAACATTTTAATTAACTCATTTGAGCCGGCGTGAACAGGTGCATGGAGGCATGCAACGGGGCACACGTGGAGGTCAGAGGAAAACCTGCAGGAGTGGGTTCTCTCCTTCTACCACATGGGATCTGAGCAGTGGGTCTCACCCTTCCTCATACTGCAACCCTCAATATAGTTCCTCATCTTGTGATGACCCCCCCCCATCAAATTATTTGCGCTGCTACTCTATAACTGCAATTTTGCTACTGTTATAAATTGCCATGTAAATATCTGTGTTTCTCAGTCGTCTCTGGTGACTCCTATAAAAGGGTCATTTGACATTAAAGGGGTCTCGACCCACAGGTTGAGAACCGCTGGGCCAAAGGTTCAACCCCGCATCCATCAAGCGTGGCAGCACGCACCTTTACTTGCTGAGCCATCTTGCCAGCTCACAAAAAAATGTAAATTTTTTGATTACATAAAATGGTAATCTCATTTCAAATTGTAATTATAAAGTACAGTATGGCGCCATTTTTTTCTTCTTTATCATGGGCAAAGATAAAGTGGTGTTTCATAAAAGGCAAAGCACACTTACACATTGCTCACACAGTTTATGCTGTCGCTGCCTCTTTGGAAAGCAGCTCAACGGACTTTGATTTCGCAGTTCTGCTGCCTGACCTCACCCTACCCATAAACTCGCACCTGACGCTGTACCGTTGTTACAGAACTGTTGGAAATAGGGAGAAGTCAACACCTACCCCAGTAGCCATAGAAAGGGAGCTTGATTAAATAAGCCACACTGTGGTCTCAAAAGTGCACGCCATCACTGTCCAAATCAGTAAGATACCCACCGACAGGGGCCGTTTTCCAAGATGTGTTAAGTGTAAAAGAAAACAAGCTCGTACAGAGTATACTCTGATGTAACAAACATGCATTGACTATGATGTAATAAACGTGCGTTGAGTGTGATGTAATAAATACGTATTGAATATTCCTGGAGTTCGCAGGATGAATGGAGGTTACTTCTCACGGCGGGAGACCCCCTCCTCTTCACATGCACCTTCCAGATCTTATGCTTTGTGCTTGATTCATTCATTCCAAAATATGAATGATCGTTTTTCAAAAGTCAAAACAGATGTCTGTGTCAGGTCTATCTGAGGAGTTAGATGGTTTGGTGGCCAAAGTGCTTGGCTGGCAGGCACGGGAACATATGTTTAGGTCTTAGCCCATACATACAAGGTAGATGTGGTGGTGTGTGCCTGTCATCTCAAAGCTGGCAAGGGAAGGCCTCTTTGGCTTGCTGGCTAGCCAGTCATACCGAAATGACGACCTCCAGGCTCAGTAAGAGACCTTGTCTCAAAATATAAGGTGGAGGGTGGCAGAGGAGGACAGCAGATGTTCACCTCTGGCCTCCAAATGCACCTACACAGGCAGAAACACTCACACGACATGTGCAACACATACACACACACACACACACACACACACACACACACACACATCTGGCCTACAGAGGCATCCTGGAGATTTTTAAGAGCGATCAGAACACTCAGGAGGTGGAATGTTTGGGAGCTTGCTGCGAATTCCCTTGAACATCCACCAGATGGCACACACACAAAAAAATGCTTCTGGGAGGAATTTGGGAGGTCTAGGTGCCCACTCAGGGTTGGTGCAGAAAGAGAGGCCAGCAAAGCAAACCTTCTCTCCACACTGGTGGTGCACGGACCCAAGTCCAGCTATGGACCTTCAGGGAAGCAGTCCGTCACACGGCAGCTGAGGGAGGTCAGGGACTCATCAAGCTGTGTTGACTCTCGGAATCACACAGTCACCTGCCAATCACGGTTTCTGCAATGGATGGCTTCTTGAAGGTTCATGTCTCCACTGAAGCATTTCTTTTCTTTTTCTATTTTTTTTTTTAAATCCGCATCTAATCTTTACGAAAAGAGGTATTGGGTTTTTTTTTTTTTTTTTGGATAAGCCATGTTTCTTTAATTAAAGGAGGAGCATTGGAGTTGGAGTGACCTCGCTGCAAGAAGAGAAAATTCTAGTTTCACAACATGCAGTATTTATGAGGGGCTTTGCCCAGGAACGGCTAGGAGAGGCCAGCCCCGCCCAGTTGCCTGCTGCCTCCCGGGAGACAATTACTGTCCTGCATAACAATTTGAAGCAAATTTCAAGGATGTGGTTGAGAGAGCCGTTGGTTCCCTCTCTCCTGCAACCGTTTCTGCTTAGATTTCTTAATTGTTTCCAACTACTTCCTTTTTTTCTGGGCCTGTGGCCTTTTGAGTTCTGTGGGATCCAGTACAGCACAAGCCTCCATCTTCCCTCAGTACTTTTTGTCTTTGTACATCCCTGACCCCTCTCTCGACAATCAGGAAGAAAGGCAGCCCCTCACCAACTCATTCAGCAAGGCTCTCCTGCTGCTCTCCCTGCACGTCTAGAGTGCACCTCTGGTTGTCTACCGGTCTCTACATGGAGAGTCTTGGCAAGTGGCTTTTCTCTCTCTCACCTTCTTGCTGTTTTATGTCCAGTGGGGATGCCCAGAAGAGTTTTGCGTAGTGAAATAGGGCTTCATAAAATGGAAGGAGCTGTGTATGTGGTAGCATACAGCCTGTAATCCCAGCACTCGGGAGGAAGAGGCAGGAGGAGTTTAGATTCAAGGCCAGCCTATGCTACCCACAGAGACTTTGTCCCAAAGGACCAAGACCTGAGAGCGTGGCTCAGGAGGTATTCTAGGGACACTTTAGGTTGCTACACTGGAGAGTGTCAGTACTGTTGGCCTGTGGGCAAGGTCATTAGCATAGAAAACATTAGCAGCTAGCAGTATAGAGGACCAGGAGTAAGAGCAGTGAGGGTGAGGTGGGGGGTAGGGGAGGCAGAGAGGGTGTGTCTCACCCCAGCACTGTGATCAGAGTTTGGGATGTGCCGCACAGCACATCCTGACACTTTCCAAGATTTATATTTTATTTATTTCGTGTGTGTGCATGTGTGTATGTGTGTGCCTGTGTGTGTATGTGTGTGTATGTGTGTGTGTATGTATGTGTGTGTGTGTGCCTGTGTGTGTATGTGTGTGTATGTGTGTGTGTGTGTGTGCCTGTGTGTGTGTGTGTGTGTGTGTGTGTGTGTATGTGTGTGTTCACCCATGCTCAGTTATACACAGAGCTTGGAGGAGGCCTTTGGATGTCCTGCTCTATGGCTCTCCTTGTCCCTTGAGACAGAGTTTCTTACTGAACCTGAGGCTACATTGGCAGCTTAGCCTGCA
The DNA here is from genome assembly GCA_019843815.1 of Montemys delectorum. Classification (NCBI taxonomy): domain Eukaryota; kingdom Metazoa; phylum Chordata; class Mammalia; order Rodentia; family Muridae; genus Montemys; species Montemys delectorum. Next base: position 8,848 of record JADRCD010147951.1, on the reverse strand, counting down.
ATCCCCCTGTCTCCATCCCCTACAGCACCAGGGTTATAGGCACACACAGCTATGCCCAGCTTTTTTTTTTTTTTACACGAGTGCTTGGGAGTTGAACTCAAGTTCTTACAACAGGAAGCAATTTTACCTACTGGATAATCTCTTATCTTCCAATACTTTATATTTCCCTCACAGGTCCATGGAACCAAACATGGGTTTGGTCCCCAGGCTGTGCAGCAGGCATTTTATCTACAGACCATCTCTTAGCCTTTCTTTCCTCTTTGAATAGACTTAAATACATGGTTGTTACCAAACCAGGAACTAGAATATAGTTCTCTCTAAACCACTCTGCCAGATAACCTTTTGTAAAAGTGACCTTCCTTACATTTTCTCTGGGTTGTTCTTGGATTTGATATATATTTTTTTTTCGGGGGGTGAAGGGTGGGAACAGTGGTCAGCCTACAGGGCGAGAAGAACTTCTTCAATACAAAAGGACTTGCAAAGCCCTCTGGGATATCGGTACCACTTCTGTTTGAAACAGGAAGAAGCAGACTCTAAGAGAGTTGCTGACTTGACCACAGACGTGTTTTGCACATTGGAAACCAGAGCCCCTAGATGCTCTCCATTGAAGACGTCTGGTCCTCATTGTTTGGCCTCCTGTTTCTCAAGCTTATCTGGCACGGATGTTACACAATGTCCACTCAAATCCTACCGAGTGGGTGCAATATGTAGGTGTGTGATATAGTTTTGAAGAAGTTCATAGAAATGATGAGGAGACATGGAGCAAGACAGAGAGAGCCATCGGATGGACAGAAATCGCCAGGAAGAGGGCCATGAGGAGCAAGGGCCTATGTGCTGAAGGGTGTTTGGGCAGGAGGCTTGGGCCGGAGTCCTGCTCCAGGGCACACAAGGGTTCTTACCTAACTCTGGAATTCAGCTTCTCTATCTCTAAACTGAAGGGAGATCTCTGGGACATCTTTGAGTTTATTCTCCAAAATCATTCTTTCTCTCAAGGACTAGAAACTAGCTCCTTGCACAGTTTTGTTTTGTTTTTGTCTTTGTTTTTTTTAAATGACACACTAATGATTTTTCTTAAAATTCCTTTAAAAACATTTATGTGTGCATGTCTATTTGTGTATATGTACCCATACACACACTGTGGTGGTTTGAGTATGCTTGCCCCTATTAGGAGGCATGGCCTTGTTGAAGAAGGTGTGTCCCTGTGGGGGTGGGCCTTGAGATGCTCCTTCTACCTTCCTGGAAGACAGTAGTCTTCTCCTGTTGGCCTTGGCAGCCAGATGCAGAACTCTCAGCTCCTTCAGCACCGTATGCCTGGATGCTGCCATGCTTGCCACCATGATGCTAATAGACTGAACCTCTCAAACTGTAAGCCAGCTCCAATTAAATATTGTTCTTTATAAGGACATGGTCATGTTGTCTCTTCCCAGCGATAGAAACAAAACTAGGACACACACACACACACACACACACACACACACACACACACACTCATGGAGGCCAGAAGAGGACATCAGATCCCTGGGACCTGGAGTTACAGGAATCTGTTAGTTGACCAATCTGGGTGCTGAAAACCAAACTCTGGTTCTCTGTAAGAGGATCTACCATTCTTAGTCATCCATCCTTGAATATTTTTATTGGTAATTTAGCACTTTCATAGACCATTAAATTCACAGAGAAATCACAAAACCAGCAAACACAGAACTTTCCAGAGGTCAGCCTCTCTGTGCTTCATCATGGCAGCTTCATAGACTTCCCTCGGATCTTCCTCATCTACTTCCTGCTTCCTTTTTTATTTATTTCTCTCCCTCTCCCTCTCCTTTTTTTTTGTTTTTTGTTTTGTTTGTTTGTTTTGTTTTGTTTTGTTTTTCAAAGAGTTTCAAAATAATAGACCTGTAAAAAGTTATAGAATCGGTTTGTAGATGGTTGGTGTTCTTGAGGGAGGCCATGTATCAATCTGATCTGTCGATTCCGGAATCTCAGGAGGAATGATTGGGGAGGAAGCTAGCAGAGAAATAAATGATCAGACTTCTCACTCTTATAAACTCCTTACTGCTTACATAATCCTTACCTTTTTTTCTTGTATGCTTCAGGATTTTTGCTAATCTCATTAGCTGTATGTAAGAAGGTAACGAATAGACTTAAGCATTTTTTTCCCTTTCTCCTTTTTGTTTGTTTGTTTGTTTGTTTCTCTGTATACCCCTGGCTGTCCTGGAACTCACTTTATAGATCTGGGTGGCCTGGAACTCAGAGGTCTGCCTGCACCTGCCTCCCAAGTTCCTTATGGCACCATTGTAGCATCTCTTTTGTTGATGATTCATCTTTGTAACTAACTTACTTGGCCAGCATTAGTTACCCAGTATTTACTTAATGAAGTTTTCTTAGACAGGGCTTCTCTGTGTAGCCCTGGCTGTCCTGGAACTCACTCTGTAGACCAGGCTGTCCCCAAACTCAGAAATCCGCCTGCCTCTGCCTCCCAAGGGCTGGGATTAAAGACGTGCACCACCACTGCCTGGCCCTCTCCTTCCTTTTATCTGAACCATTTAGAGAAAAAAAATGAAGATATCCTTCTTTGGGATTAAATGGTAAATCACCTAAACATTGCTACACTGTCCAACAGAACCACATCATTGTTATCAAAATCAGGAATGGAACAGTGAAGTAATACTATTTCGGAGCTCACAGTCAATAATGTGAGACCGGGGGGGGGGGGGGGGGGGGGGGGGAGGGGGAGAGGGGAATGTGGCAAAAAGTGCTTACATAGGGCACAGAGCCCTGGGTTCCATATCTGACCCTGCAAGATAAAAAATTTATAATGAATAAAACCATCAACTATCCCAGCAGCTCCTTTATTTCCATACCTTTCCCCAGACATCAAGTTTATAGAGGGAAAGCTTAGGTCCATACTGAAAACACTCATCCACTTATATTGAAATAAAGGTGGTGTCACCCTTCCTGGTTGAAGGGATGGAAAATAAGGAGATAGGAGGAACAAATAGCCCAGGGAGTAGAAAGAATGAAGCCTGTTCTAGGGACTGTTGACCAGCATAAGAGCAAACCCTTCCATATGGGTCTCCTACGAAAGACCTCTGGGGCTTGCAGTGACACAAAGGATCGTGGTTAAAAAAAAAAAAAAATCAGCACTTTCAGAAGAGAAAATGTCACTGTTTATTCCATCACTCATTTTCTCTGAGTGTACGCCTCTCCTAACTACCATGTGTCTTTGGTGACAACTGGCTGTTACAAGGCATGGGAAGGAACCTCGTTGGCTAGGGATGCATGCAAAAAAGGAGTGGGCAGAGGGCGTGTCTGGAAAAGCAGTTAGTGGAAAACCTGGAATAACTACTTAAGATATGGCCAACCCTACCCCAAAGATTCCATCATTATCCATCTGCATAGTAGGGTAGTCCAAAGAACACTTTCATGTGCACGATCAAGTTTCAGCTGAGCTTGTTAATGGAACATGTCCTTTATCCTAGCTGGGCCTCATTTATAAAATGTGTGTCGGAAGTCCTGAGATGGCTCAGCAGGTAAGGCTACTGTCTTACTCAGGGTTTCTATTCCCGCACAAACATCATGACCAAGAAGCAAGTTGGGGAGGAAAGGGTTTATTCAGCTTACTTCCACATTGCTGTTGATCACCAGAGGAAGTCAGGACTGGAACTCAAGCAGGTCAGGAAGCAGGAGCTGATGCAGAGGCCATGGAGAAATGTTCCTTACTGGCTTGCTTCCCCTGGCTTGCTCAGCCTGCTCTGTTATAGAACCCAAGACTTCCAGCCCAGGGATGGCACCACCTACAAGGGGCCCTACCCCCTTGATCACTAATTGAGAAAATACCCCACAGCTGGATCTCATGGAGGCACTTCCTCAACTGAAACTCCCTTCTCTGTGATAACTCCAGTCTGTGTCAAGTTGACACACAAAACCCGCCAGTATAATTGACCCCTTGTCAACTTGACACACAAACACATCACTATTAAGCCTAAACTCTTATGTTCTTATTCATCCCCAAGATCTAAAGTCCCACATTCTTTACATATTAAAAGTTCAATCAATTTAAAATGTCCAATATCTTTTAAAATTCAAAGTCTCTTAACTGTGGGCTCCACTAAAATACATTCTTCCTTCAAGAGGGAAAAATATCAGGGCACAATCACAATCAAAAGCAAAACCAACTCGGATCCAACTCACGATGTTCTGGGCTCCTCCAAGGGTTTGAGTCAGCTCTCCAGCTCTGCCCTTTGTAGCACACATCTTGTCTTCTGGGCTCCAGATGCCTGAACTCTACTGCTGCTGCTGTCCTTGGTGGTCATTCATGGTACTGGCATTCCCAAAACACTGTCATCCGCTGTAACTAGGCTTCACCAATAGCCTTTCATAGGCTCTCTTCATGGTGCCAAGCCTCACCTCCTTTGCATGACTCCTTCAGTCCTGGGCCATCAATTGCAACCAAGGCTGCACCTTCATCAATGGCCTCCCATGGCCTCTCACTGTGCCGAGCCTCAGCTGCTCTTCATGACCCCTTCATGCCTTCAAAACCAGTACCACTTGGGTGACTCTTACACATTACCAAGTCCTGCTGCAGCACAAGGTACAACCTTGGCTATCTCTGGAACAAAGCCTCTTTGTGCTCTCAAGAAAACACTTCCCAGAAGATGTCACCTCAGTGATGCTGGTCTCTTCTTAATCACCGCTAATTTCTTAGCTCCAGCTAACCAGCATCAATAGTCCCAGTAATGCAAAGTTCTCTCTTTAGTAGTTCTGGTATCTTGTTAATCACAGCTGATACTTCAGTCCCAGCTAACCAGAACCACAAAATCTTCACAATCAAAACAACATGGCCCTGATAAGAGTCTTTAATCTTCCCTCTGAAATTTCACAAGCCAGGTCTCCGTCGCTGCACTGTTCTCATGATCTTCCAAGCTCCTACAGAACATTCCACGGAGTTCTTAATAAACAGTGGCTCTTCTAGCTCAAAGTTCCAAAGTCCTTCCACAGTCCTACCCAAAACATGGTCAGGTTGTCACAGGAATACCCCACTATGCTGGTACCAATTTGTCTTAGTCAGGGTTTCTATTCCTGCACAAACATCATGACCAAGAAGCAAGTTGGGGAGGAAAGGGTTTATTCAGCTTACTTCCACATTGCTGTTGATCACCAGAGGAAGTCAGGACTGGAACTCAAGCAGGTCAGGAAGCAGGAGCTGATGCAGAGGTCATGGAGTGGATGTTCCTTACTGGCTTGCTTCCCCTGGCTTGCTCAGCCTGCTCTGTTATAGAACCCAAGACTTCCAGCCCAGGGATGGCACCACCCACAAGGGGCCCTACCCCCTCGATCACTAATTGAGAAAATGCCCCACAGCTGGATCTCATGGAGGCACTTCCTCAACTGAAACTCCCTTCTCTGTGATAACTCCAGCCTGTGTCAAGTTGACACACAAAACCTGCCAGTACAGCTACTCTTCCAGAGGACCAAGGTTCAATTCTCAACAGTTATCTGTAACTCCAGTCCCAGGGGATCCAATACCTTGTCCTGGTCTAGAAAGGTAATGTGCATGATGCACAGACAGATACACAGGCAAGACCTCCATACAAGAAGATAAAAATAAAAATCTCAAAAGACATTTCCAGTGTGAGTGTTTCTTCAGTAGTGTACAAAGCTAACATAAAGTATTCCTCCTCTTTCTCTCGCCTCTGTGGAATTCATACCTTAGAATCTCTCCAGTCTTGAATACTGAAGGCCTAATGACAATCTACAAGGGGTGTTTATGTAGAATGGACAATTTTGAAAGAAGGCAGTACAGAAACATAACATGAGCAAGGCTATTGAACAGTTTGGTAATGGCGACTTGTCATTTCAGCCTGGCACTTTGGGTTTCTTCCTTTTATGACTATTTCGTTGATTCCAGCTGCCCCCTTTTCTCCCAGCAACCGCTCATATAGTGGTCTGAGATTTACAGGCAGGGCTCAGTTTACAGACGCCATGGTAACGTGGGCAGGGTCTCTGACTCCTGGAGTAGGAAAGCTGAGCCAGGTGCTTGCAGGGATTTGGTCGGGAAAGATGAATGGTTTGTCCTGTGGGGAATGCTCTCTCTTCTGCTGCACCTTCTGGGGACAATTTGATTCTCTTTAGAGACCCTTTTGGGGAGGGCATTTTGGCTGCTTGGGTGTCTGTGGGAGACCCTTCTCAATAGAGCCTCTGCAGAGGTCAAAGTAGAATGTCAAGTCCATGCTGCCTTCTGCCCTGGCAAATGAATTCTTAAAGTCGAGCATGCACGCCCTTCTTCTCCAGTGTCTTAAAAAAGCAACCAGTGGACAGCAAAGTCCTTGCCAAACATAATGAAAACCCCTGTCTCCAAACAAAGGTTAGTTACTGTCAAGTGAAGCCAGCTACCCCTGAGCCATTCTCTTCACAGTGGGTGAGTGACTAAAGAAGAAAGGGAAGAAGGGGTGGGAACAAGATGAGACAGGGCTCTGTGCTCAAAGGGAGCCGGGGATGCTTTGAACCACCTTCTTTGACCAACCAGTTCAGACTTGCTCCAAGTTGCACTGACTGGTGTTTGCCACCTCAGGTAAGACTACTCCAAGAATGGAACATTTTTCCAAGCCAGTCTGTGTTACAGAGGCTCGGTAGAGGTCTGTATGAATTGACTTCATTCATTCTTTAACTCAACTGGCAAGACTCAATGGTTCACATCGAAAGCATGAATGGCCATTTTGTTGCTTGAATGACTCTCCTTGAATGCCTCCCGATGTTAATGTATCTTGCCCAGGGTAAAACTTGCTATATGAATTATTCACCGCTCTGCTGAATGAATGGGGGTCATGCTTGCCCACGGAAATATTAGCTGGAGTTATCGGACGCGAAGGGGGCACAGCGGATGTATACAAAGGACAATGGACGGTTTAGAATGAGCTTCCAGGGCTCAGCTCCATTGGCAGTTAAGAGCTTGCTAGAAAGCACAGCACCTTTCGTTGTCTTGGACTATGCATCATGAGAGCTCCAGGAAGGAGCTTTAGGTCTCCTTGAAAGAAATCGTCTAGAGTGTACTTTGGAGAGGAGCCCTCTTGTCTTTGATTAAGCCTGGCTTTCTGGCAGATAGCAACCAGTAGGAGATGGACACGTGCTCTAAAGGGATTTAAAGTGAGGAGATCCATCCTTTTTATTATGGAAATCTAAAGATGTTAGCAAGTTTCCTGTTTGCCGCTGTGAAGTGGAATATTTATTTTCAATGAGATAAATACAATGGATGTTATAAAAAAAAATGAGGCATTTTAGGTTTTGATTTAAAGATGAGATGAATCCAGAACTTTCTGGTTTAAGCACATTCAGGGTGAGTTACCCTCTCCCTGGCTAGCACGCCCAGATTTCCTCCTGAAATCCCTGTGGCTTAATAAGAATGATTTACAACCCAGAGAGGCAGCTAAGGCAACTTAGTGGGAGCTGATAAATGAACCACTGAGCTTACTTATACAAATAAGTGGGGCATCAATCTTGACTTTGAGTTTCCCCATTGGGTTCTCCCTGCAACCATTTGTAAAACTGGGAGTTGACAAGAAGAAGTGATTGGCAAATCTTAACAGCTGGAAAAAGTTTTCTAAAGGCCTTTAAACTTTAGAAACCAGAGAAATCATCCTTGAGAGTAGCTGATGGAACGAACCGGCTACTGTATTTTCTATGCTTGTAATTTAAGGAGGAGTGGTCCAATGTAAGTTTACTACATATGCTTGAAAGCCATCCTTTTATATCATTTTTATGACCAACTCTCATGTTATGGAGTAAATCGCTAACATCAGATAAGAATAATAAACCCTAAATGTATTTATATCAGTTTTATCATCTTCTTCCCAAAGCTAAGCTACTCAACAATATTCTGAAACGGATTCCCAAGATCCAGGACTGCCCTGTATCAGGATCCCAAGCAGAACATTAACACAGCTTTCTTGTGCCTTAGACCAGCTCAAGCCGTCTGTAGCACTTGCTGGAACACCTAGGCCATGATGGAGTAAATTTAAACAACTTGGCCAGGTACCCATTGGTAGGAAATTTCAAATGTGGGTTTGTGATGGTTACTTTTGTCAACGTGACTCAGCCTAGAGTAACCTGGAAAAGAAGCCCCGAAGAGGAAGGAATCTATATGAAGTTGGCCTGTGGGTGTGTCTCTGAGGAATTGTCTTGATTGCCTTAAGAGGTGTGAGAAGACACATCTCAAGCATAGGCATCCCATCTTCTGGTAGAGTCCCAGATAAAAATAACATGGAGGAAGGAATGCTTCTTGTCTGATTGGCTTCCACTCTTGTTGGCAAGTTCATCTGCCCTGTTGCAGCGCTACCTCCTCGTTGCCTTGCTAAGTACAACCAACCGCTTTAGGCTTCCAACACGGACTGAAAATAACCACTTTTTCAGGAAACCCCTGGGCCTTTAGCGTCAGTGTGAGATGCTGTGGTAGAACTGCATCATGGACTGAGCAGCTGCCAGATCAGTTCGTTGTCTGTCGCTGGGACAGAAACACCGTGACCAAGACAACTTACAAATGACAGTGGGATGAAATTGGGATGACAGTTTAGGAGGGCTGGAGTCCAGGGTGGTGGAGCCATGGTAACAAGCACAGCTGAGAGCTCCCATCCTGATTGGCCAATGGGAGGCAGAGAGAGCCAGCTGGGAATGGTAAGGGCTTTTGAAACATCAAACCCTGCTGCCCTCAATGACGCACCTCCTCCGTCAAGGCTACATCCCAGTCCATCCCAAAGATTTCCAGGACCTGAGAAACTCTCTATTCAAACATCGGTCAAACATGGGAGTTATCGGGTGTGTGTGTGTGTGTGTGTGTGTGTGTGTGTGTGTGTGTGTG
>JADRCD010147946.1:0-10515 GCA_019843815.1 Montemys delectorum | reverse complement strand
TTCCTAGAGAACTGCTGTTGAGGTTTCTCATTTTATAATCACCAAGGACCCACAGAGACTGACTCTCTCCAAATGGAGACTTCAGCATTCCACACTCTCCACCTGCTGCTTGGGGCTTCCCTTGCCCTGGCACAGACCTTTAAAGGTAAGTGCAGGTCTTAAGGAAAAGTCTTTTACAAGAAGAGCACCTGGAAGCCCACCCAGCCAGACCCTTCCAGCGAGGTGACCCACATCCCCCACTCCCTTAAGCCCTGCACTTCCTGCTTCCCTTCTACCACTTGCTTTGGATCCCTGCGGGGGGGGGGGGGGGGGGGGGGGGAGAGGTTCAAATCAGGCATCAACCCTTTGCTTCCTCCAGGATACCACTCCTTACGGTACTTTGACATCGCAGTGTCAAGGCCTGGCCTAGAGGAGACCCACTACATGACTGTTGGCTATGTGGACGACACAGAGTTTGTGCATTTCAACAATGAGGCAGCGAATCCGAGGTTTGAGCCCCGGGTGCCCTGGATGGAACAGATAGGATGGAAGTACTGGGATGACCAGACGCGCATTGCCAAAGTCGCAGAACAGCAGATTAGAGTGTACTTTCAGAAACTGCGAGGCTACTACAACCAGAGCCAGAACAGTGAGTGACCCTGAGCCCAGGTGGTTGCCAAGCCACTTCCATATCCCTATATCACCAAGTTCAGCCTATGGCTATGAGACCACAGAGAGTATTGACCTAGAAGGGTTGAGGGGGCTATGAGCTGTTTCATGGTTCTCAGTTTCTGTCCAAATCTGGTTGGGTGGGTAGGGAGGATGAATGGGCCAACTGGGTGGGACTTACTTGTGGGACGGGGGTCAGGTTCTCACACCATCCAAAGGATGACTGGCTGCTACATTGGACCAGATGGGCACCTACTTCACGCATACCGTCAGTTTGGCTATGATGGAAAAGATTACCTCACTCTGAATGAAGATCTGAGCACCTGGACTGTGGCAGATGCAGCAGCTGAGATCACCCATAGAGAGTGGGAGGCAACTAATGCTGCTGAATTCTGGAGGGTCTACTTGGAGGGCCCTTGTGTGGTGTGGCTCGTTAGATACCTGATGATGGGAAATGAGACTCTACTGCGCTCAGGTATGAGGGGCAAAGAAGTAACTCCTCCTGATGAATTGGAGCTCATGTCTCCTGAGAAGGGAGAAAATTAGATCAGCTAGAATTCTCCATGTGTCTGTCTCTCTGACTCTGTCTCTATGTGTCTCTTTGTTTCTTTCTCTCTATCTCTGTCTCTCTCTGTGTTTCTGTCTGTCTCGTCTCTCTTCGAGCCTCTCTCTCTCTCTCTCTCTCTCTCTCTCTCTCTTTCACACACACACACACACACATACACACACACACACACACACACACACTCACACCAGGAGGGGGAAGAATGATCCTAGGTTTCCTGGTCCAACATCTGAGGATGACTTTCCATAAGGCTCACTCTTCTCTCAAAGTCTCAGTTCATTATCTATCTCAGAATAGGAGAAAGATCCTTAAACTTGCCATCCCCTTCAATCTGCAGTCCATGGCCTCTCTGAGTTTAGATTCTCTGGCCACACTCAATGGTATAATATGGCTGCAGTGATGTAGAGTTTCTCAGCCTCACTCAGTCAGGACAAGATTTGCTCTTTTCCTGGTAACTCAGAGTCTCCTACTCTAGGCTAGTTGACCTTGATTCTAGAACTTTTCAAGCAATGTATTATCCCAGATGCCTGAGTACAGTTGTGTGCAGGTCTGCACACATCCCCACCCTATTCCCCTGTCTATTCCCAAAATGATCACAATACCAAGTTCCAAGAAAAAAATGTAGTATAATTTTTCCAACTCTTCTTCCTCAGATCCCCCAAAAGTATATGTGACCCATCACCCCAAACCTGAAGGCGATGTCATCCTGAGGTGTTGGGCTCTGGGCTTCTACCCTTCTGACATCACCATGACCTGGCAAAGAGATGGAGAAGATCAGACCCAGGACATGGACATTATTGAGACAAGACCTGCAGGGGATGGGACCTTCCAGAAGTGGGCAGCTGTGGTGGTGCCTTCTGGGGAGGAGCAGAAATACACATGCCATGTGGAGCATGAGGGGCTGACCAAGCCCCTCACCCTAAGATGGAGTAAGTAAAATGTGGGCACATTGTCCGTGGTTAGAGAAGGCGGAAGCCCTTCTGGAGACCTTAAGCAGGGTCAAGGTTGAGATCTGGGGTCAGGGTTCTACATTTTTTCATTTCTTTCCAGGTAGACCTCCTCAGTCTTTCATTTTCATCATAGTACTTGCTGTTGGCCTGGCTCTCCTGGGAGCTTCAGTGGCTACTCTTGTCATGTGGAAGAAGAGCTCAGGTGGGGAAAGGGGCAGCCTCAGTTTCCTTTCCAACTGAGGGACTCTAAGCCTCAGATAAGTTTTTTCTGCCTCCTTGTTGGGAAGGGGTGTGGCCCATTATTCCCAAAGGAAAAATTCTGAGTGTCATAACTGAAAATATTTTAATCTCAAAAGATCAAAATCCCCAAAATACAATTTTTAAAATGTATCTAAAACCATAAGCTAGATTTAAAGGGATATTTACACACACACACACACATACACACACACACACACACACACACACACACACACGAAAGAAAGAAAGAAAGAAAGAAAGAAAGAAAGAAAGAAAGAAAGAAAGAAAGAGAGAGAGAGAGAGAGAGAGAGAAAGAAAGAAAGAAAGAAAGAAAGAAAGAAAGAAAGAAAGAAAGAGAGGAAGGAAGGAAGGAAGGAAGGAAGGAAGGAAGGAAGGAAGGAAGGAAGGAAGGAAGGAAGGAAAAAAGAAAGCATGATAGAACAGGGGTCTCTGTATGAACTCAGATACACTAACTAACAAAAGACAGATGTAGTATTGTGAGGAGTAAACCATATTCACAAAGGCCTAGGTGGACAAACAAAATGTGTAAATGTATATCCCTATGATTGACAGTTATGTGCAGGGAGCACTGGGGAAGACAATATAAGTCTTCCGGGAACGTCAATAAAAATCCATAGTGGAGTGCCACCAATATCCAGTCACTAAAAGACCCAAGATCTTGATAAATTTTATCTGCACACATGGAAACACACCAAAAGGACATCTTCAGTTGTCAAAAACATTTCAGTCTTTCATACTGTGCCCTGCTCATAATGTCCACCCTGTAGTGCATCGCCCCAGACTCAATTTTGCCAAATATGTAAACTGAATTAGAACCCTTGGAAAACCTTTACATGATCAGATCCTCTGTGGTTAGAAATGATGTAAGAATGAAGTAAACCATACTTTATATATGATGCTGAGGATTGTTTTATTTCTTCTTGTTTTCTTTTTATTAATTTATTTATTCACTTTACATGCCAATTGAACATCCCTAGTTTCTCTTCTCCTCCCAGTCCAACCCTTGCAAATCCCTCCCCCATTGCTCCCTCCCCTTCTCCTCAGAGAAGGGGAAACTCTCTTTGGGTACTACACCACCCTGGGACATCCAATCGCAGCAGGACTAAGCACATCCTCTCCCATTAGGCCCAACCAGACAGTCCAGTTAGGGGATCCATGGCAGGCAACAGAGGAAGAGACAGTTAAAACTAAAACAACTAAACTTTATGTGGGCAAGGGGTATTGCAGGGCTAGATCAGGGATGATTCGTAAATTCATTCCACAGAGCTGATGGGATTAGTGATTGTCAGTTATACTTTGAAGGATTACATTATAATTGGTGGGAGTCCATGTAAGAAAGCTGTGAAGAATGGATGGGGCAGACAGACTGCAGAATGCTCTTGCCACAAAATGGCCTTCGAAAAAGAATTGCATAAACTATAATTAATGGATATACTTCAAAGCAAGGGCAGGAAGAATATGCTCTGGCATGTGCACATTATCTCTGTGGGAAAGACGAAGTCCTAGAAGGAATATTCTTGGCTCTTTTCACATGGTCAAAAATGGTATGACATAACACTAGGTGCACTCCCTCACTGTACTTGTGTTTGCTTAGACTGATGATAAATACCACATCATGTTGTGCTTGCTTTAAAAATAAGAACAACAAAGGGAATGACCTTAGCTGAAATGCCCAACAGTGAGAAGACAGAACCTGAAGAGACCACCTTCAATAGATAGACAGGGTCCCCAAAGGAGGGATAGGGTCCCCCACCTACCTTCAAAAGTTCTGACACAGAATTGTTTCCATCTAAAAAAAAAATTGCAGGGTCAAAAATGGAGCACAAACCGAAGGAAGGGCCATCCAGTGACCAATCAAACGTGGGGTCCATCCTATGAGGAGGCACCAAACCCTAACGCTATCACTGATGCCATGTTCTGCTTGCAGACAGGAGCCTAGCATGACTGTTTGCTGAGAGGCTCTACCAGCAGCTAACTGAGACGGAGGCAAGTGCTCACAGCCAATCATTGGACTGAGGTCAGGGACCCCTATGGAAGAGTTAGGGGAAGGCTTGAAGGCTCTGAAGGAGATTGCAACCCCATAGGAAGAGCAACAGTAGCAACTAACCCAGACCCCTGGAAGCTCCCAGAAACTAAACCACCAACTAAAATGCATGCATGGGCTGGTCCATGGACCCCAGCACATATATAGCAGAGGACTGCCTTGTCTAGCCTCAGTGGGAGAGGATGCACCTAATCCTATAGAGACTTGATGCTGCAGGGAAGGGAGGATGCTTGGGGGCTGTATGTGAGGCGGGGATTGCTGGGTGAAGAGGGGTAGATGAGTGAATGAAGGAGCACCTTTTTATAGGCAAAGGGAGGGGGGACTGGGAAGGGAGGGCAACCTTTGGAATGCAACTAAACAAAATAATTTAATAAAAGTGCTTTATAAAAACAATAAGTGAGGAGTGCATTTTTCCACTACTCTTGAGTGCCAACTCCTGGAACACCTGGTTCCTCACATAGTTCTCTTCAATTTCCTTTGATCCTCAGAGAGTCACCTTCAATGACCGTGGGGCAAGTAAACAATAATGAAAAACAGCTTTTCCTTCCTTGATCTGGATGTCCTTGAAATATATTTACATTTACTTCCATGTGGTGCTTACTGCTTAGTTTCAAGTGTTTACATGATTAACAGACCCTGAGCTAAACATTCTGTTTTGTATTTGCCAGTCTGATGCACCATATTTCTTCATATATAGAAGTCCATTCTGCATGCACAGCCCACAAGTCGGCCTAAAGAGCCTGGCAGCAGGGCGCACCATTGTCATTTCACAGCCTCTGTTTTAAATATGGTTTCTATTGCTATGATAAAACACCATGACCAAAAACAACTTGAGGAGGAAATGGTTTATTTCACTCACAGTTCCATATAAGAGTTCATCATTGGAAAAAAGTTAGGGCGGGATCTCAAACAAGTCAGCTTTCTTATGGCACCTAAGACTGGGCCCTCTCCTATCAGTCCTAAATTAAGAATATACCCTGTAGTTATGTCTATAGCCAGGCCTTTTTCTCAATTGGAAAAGGCATTTTCTCAATTGAAGCTCTCTCCTTTCAGACAACTCTAGCTTGTGTCAAGTTGACATAAAAACACCCAGGATATCCTCTCTGTACAAATTTATTTGCCATCCAGACACAGACTCCACCAACTTCTTCAGACACATGAAGCTCTTAATCCTTAAAAATGCACAGTATTGCATATGGAGAACTGGCTCTGTGGTTAAGAGTGCTTACTGTCCTTGCAAAAGGAGGTCTGTTGTTTGTTTCTCATCACCCACATCAGGAGATTCACAACTTCCTGTAACTTCAGCGCACATGGGTACATGTGTACATGTGCATGCTCATGCACACACACACAAATACACTCACACACACACACACAGTAAAATAAATAAATGTTCTTAGAGTTTGTCATATTCAGTGGTGTCTTTCAGAATTACGATCACCACAGACTGGGATTTAATGTCTATACCATATGCATGTGCAAACTTGGACCTGTGTATAGACTCCATCATAAATAACATAGAAAGATGCAGGACAGATTTACTGCCATGTATATTCTGAGCTTGATTCCCAGCAGCGAGAGGTCAGAGGAGAAGGTCCATATGAGGGAAGATTCCAGGAGGGCAGCTGCACATCTCTCCTCTTGCTTCTCTATTCTTCGGGTTTGCAGACAGAATTCTGAAATTCCCTACTATCAGGGCTAAGATTTTTTTCTATATCCTAAAGGCCCTGCTGCTCTACTAGCCTTTCATAGTTTGTGTCCTTCCCACAGGTGGAAGAAGCCACAGATGGGCTTAGGATGTCAGTAAGTATGGTGGTGGTGGTGGGGGGAGGGTATATAAAGGAGTTCAGCTAGCTGTAATTCCCCCTTTAGCCCTGTGCCCTGTGGATCCAGTCTTGTTCTGTTCTGCTTCATGCTCGACACTTCCCAAGGCTCTAACATATGTTTCATGGGGTAAGAATTTGACACCATAAATGAGAGGAGAGTAGATTGGAGAACAGACTCCTGGTTTATGGGGTGGAGACTCAAGTGACACTCAGAGTGTGTAATAGGCTATTCAAAGTATCATCATCACAATGACTAATCTGAATTTCTCTCTGATTACATTCTTCCATAATATAAGACCATGCCCTATGCTATACATATCCACACAGGAGTTGTTCGGATCTCTTACCCTCTATATGCTGATTTCAAGAACTCCTGGATTTTCTTTTTGTAAGTGGCGTTTGACTGTGTCCAAGTATCTGTCTATTGCCAGTACCATATGAGAAAGTAAGGAGCTCAGCCCTGCTCAATTCCAATGTGTGTGTGTGTGTGTGTGTATGTAAGTGTGTGAATTGTGAGTGTGTGTGTATGTGTGCATCTTTAAATTTTTATGTGGATAGAAAGCCAGCCCCACAAGTCAAGTATTCTCTTTTATTTTTACCATTTCATGTGGTACGAGTTTACTTTGAGTCAAATTCTTACAATACGCCTCGGACTTGCCTTAAACTCCCAATCACCCTGCCTCAATATCCTAAATACTTAGATAAGTTATACACTTGTGTTTGAATGAGCCATGGAATGTGAAGACTGTCTTGAGAAGAACGGTGAGAAGAAAAGAAAGAAAGAGAGCAACATGTGTCTCTGAGCTCAGGGTGAGGATTTTATGCTTTAGGGGCCACAGAGAAGCACTGGCCTGAGTTCCAGTCATTAAAGATCCTGTCTCCAGGAGTGAGAGGGTATCTATACTGATCCAGATGGCATTTACTAAACATTGTCTATAGAACACAAAATTTTGGCACATAGGATAAAAAAAAAAAAGAATTGAAAACAGGTTCATGTACCAGCTATGTGTGGCATGTATTCTACTGGGAAGTTGTTGCAGGAAATATTAAAATGAACGGCAAGTTCCCGTGCTACACCTAGCTACTCTCTGTCCCAGCAGTGGTCTTGCCACCTCTGCATCTAGGCTAGCCCCAGCAGTGACCAATTTCAGTCTTCACAGCTCCTGTTTGCTTGTCTCATAGTTGCTGTACCTTCTCAGCCATAAACACCTGTGGTAGGCAGTTCCAAATTCCAGTAACCCAGTAAATCAAAACTTTAGAAGTTTATAATTAATCAGTCAGATTTATATATCAATAAATTCTCAATTCACAAGATGCCCACTCAACAGTTTCAGAGCCAATTGATAATGATACAAGCTGCCACCTAGATTAGACAAGTTATCCCAATTAGTCTATCCTCTTATGATATTCATATTTACCTGTGGTTATTTAAAGTCATGTGGAATCTGGATCATCTTCCTCTCCTTCCATCTTCCTTTTTCCTCCTGTCCTTCTCCCCTCTCCCCATCTCTGAAACTCCTCGCTCCACCTCCCTTTTCCTTGTCCAATCACAGGCTTCTTCTTAATATTAATATTTAATTAATATTTAAAGTGATTGAGCAGGGAAAATTCAGCTACAAGAAGTGGCACATGGTACACACTACAAAGTAACAAATGAGGTTGATGATCCATTATAGGAGATAAATGTTTTAGGGAAAGATATTCAGAGTACAGGGAAGACAGCTGTTGCTAGAGTGCTCAGTGTACACTTCAGTGACGTCTTGGGAAGATCAACTGTAAAGACAAACACAAAGAAAATGAAGGAATTAGTCATAAGAGTTTCTTCAGGACATTCTGTCTGAGCAGAGGAGGATCTTAGCTATGTTCTAGATATAAGATCTAGGATTGGTGAGCAGTCAATGAAAGATTAAAGGCACAGCCAATCTTGTGGCTCTAAAATAGATCAAAAGAATGATTTGCGTGAGTGTGGCAGTTATAAACCAACAGACTCTATGTGGCTATTTTCCAAGGATCACTCAGCTTCACAAAGAAGAATAGGACTAAAACAGAAAGACTAGGGGGTTGGAGAGTTGGCCTGGTTAAGGGCACTGGTTGCTCTTCCAAAAGACATGAATTCAATTCTCAGTGCCCACATGGCAGCTCACAACTCTCTATAACTCCAGTTCCAGGGACCCAGTACCTTCACACAGACCTACATGCAGGCAAAACACCAATGCACATAAATAAAAATAAATATATAATTAAAAACAAAACAAATAAACAAAATAATTAGAAAGACTGCCAAGATGCTGGGAGCATCATAGGATAATATTCAATCTTCCAGATAACAATTGGTGATGTTGATTCCTGGAGCTACATATGAACAGGTAAGATAAGGAGACAATGAAGATGATTGCACAAATGCTCTAAGCATTTTGAAGACGAATTTTATACCATCTATTCCTAGACCAAATCCAGAAGGTAGAAGAGTTTTTTTTAAAAAGGAACTGAAATTATGACAATATGATTACAAAGGGAGTTACCATCACTTGACACGGGGAGGATCCTGACAGAGTATCTGCAATAAGAGCATTCGCTAAGCTGAGGATTAAAGTCCTTTTCCCGCCATGCCCAAATTATGCAGTGAGTAAAAATCCAGTACATGGATAGAGGCCTAGGCAGGGAAGATGATTCACTAGAGAGATGTTGGTAAGAAGAGTTTTCGTTAGGTGAGAGACTTGAAGGTATTTTGTACAACAGAGTAACTCTAATTTTTCGATAATTAACTGTGTACTTGAAAGTTGCTAAAAGAATAGATACTAAATGTACACTTCAAAAATTATTTGTAACTTGGTGGTATGACTAATGCATAAAGTCTTGCACATATTAGTTACCTTTATTTAAGTCATTCCACTGTGCCCTTACACAAAGCACCATGTTATACATAATAAACATATATACATTTTGTATGTTAATTAAATTATAGTAAGATACTTTAAACTAAACTACGCTAATACTGAAGCTACTCTCAAACTCATCTTTGCATGCTGCATTACCTTTCTGGGGAGATGAGAAAAACCAAATATTTGTTCCCCTCATCTAGGACACTAATAACATGCCAAAGAATTGTTATCCCAAACTCTAACTTGGTAAGTCAAGAAAATTAGTGTAGGCTATAGAGAAGCATGTATGACGTCTGCCTACAGGAGTGTGAATAATATGTGAGTGGCTACATCGCTGAGGAAGCGCCTCCCTCTACCTGAACAACCAGTGCAAGTTCATGTACCTGGGAAAGGACAAGTTCTCTTGTATCTAGTACACAGATTTACACACTGCCTTGAGAGACACCTCTTGTATCCCTTGTGATTTGTGACTTGATGGCATTTGTTTTGCATGGCCCTGTGTCCTATCTCTAACACCTCAAACAGCAAAAACAAATAATAGCGCCAATAACAAGAACCACCTGGAGGCGGATGCCTAAAGGTTTCTGCTTTCTTTTGGCCTCAGTTCTTGAGTACAGAGGGAAGCTGTGAGGTCAGGTGTCCACCAGGTAACAGATGTTAGTTTTACCTAGAGGTAAGTCATGGGGGGAGGGGGTGCTGTTTGGATCCTCAAGTGCTTAGTAACTGCTTTTCACCAGGCTTGAATCTTCCTTCAAGCTCTCTAACTCCCGTATTTATGGCTCTCTGCCTATCTCTTCTGAATATAGAAGGGTGGCCCCAAGAAGAGCCTGATATCCAAGAGCTCTTGTGTCTATCCTCAGTGTCTCACCCTTTTCTTGCTCTTGCTAATTCCAGGAATTCCTTCATCTTAGTTTTATGAAATGTACAGCACATAGTTGTTGTCTACGGTTACCCAACTGGACAAAGTACACCAAAACTTCCTGATTCTAACTACCTTAGTGCCTACTGGTCAACTTATTTCCACCCCACTTTGAGCAGTTCTTTCCTCTAGCTTTTGATATCTACTATTCTAGTTATCACTTCTAATAGCTCAACTTTTAGGTCCCATAACCAAGTATTATTGGTGCTTAGGAGAACAGGAATGGTTTCATTTTCTTTTCCAATTGAAGAAAAAAAAAGGCATAAAAGAAATGTTACAAGAAATCTTGGGGACTCCCAGCAAAACCATCATGTGATTCCTGGAAAGTCTGAATCCCCTCTTTGGGGTTCTTAGTTCCATTACTAAGCACATTTAGAAACAGATACAAACTGAAGCTGGAAGGGAAAGAACAACTCAAAC
>JADRCD010147943.1:0-35699 GCA_019843815.1 Montemys delectorum | reverse complement strand
CCCTTTGATTCCAGCTGCCTCTGCTTCCTCTCTTTGATACTTTGTGTTTCCTGATAGGCTTCTTCATTAGTTACATGCGGAGTTTATAGAAAGTGCAACCACATTAAAAATGACAAGAAAATAAGGATAACCTCAAAGCAGCCAGTTTCCTCTTTCAGGCGCTAACATGCCACTTTAAAACAATGAAGGGAATATCAATAAATAGGGTTTTCTTTTCATTATTTATTGGTTATTTTATTTATTGACATTTCAAATGTTATCCCCCTTCCCAGGTTCCCCTCCACAAACCCCCTATCCCCTCGCCACTTCCCCTGCCTCTATGAGGGTGCTCTCATGCCTACCCACCTCCTCCTGGCCCAGCACCCTGGCATTCCCCTACCCTGGGCTGCTGAGCCTCTACAGGACCCAAGGGGCTCCCCTCCTAGTGATGCCCGATAAGGCCATCCTCTGCTACATATTCAGCTTGAGCCATGAGTCTCCTCCATATGTTCTCTTTGGTTGGTGCTTTAGTCCCTGGGAGCTCTGGGGAGTCTGGTTGAATGATATTGTTGTTCTTCCTATGGGGTTGCAAACCCCTTCAGCTCCTTCAGTCCTTGCCCTAAAATCTCCCTTGGGGAGACCCCCTGCTCAGTCTGATGGTTGGCTCCTGAGTGTATCCGCATCTGTATTGGTCAGGCTCTGGCATAGCCTCTCAGGGGACAGTTATACCATGCTCCTGTCAGCAAGTGCTTCTTTGCATCAGCAATAGTGTCTGAGTTTGGTGTTTCTAAAAAGTATTTATTATTTTAGCAAACCTTTAAGGTCAATTTTACATTAAATTATACAACAGAGCTTCAGGAAACTATTCTGGAAATGAATTTCACAGCCCCATCCTCACAGCCCCATTATCAGGAAGGTGCACAGAAGAGTTGGACTGGCATCATGGCTGGATTGGCTGTGGCTGAGACCCCTGAGTGAGCTAAAGCAGACTGTCAGTGGGTGGAAATAGTAATTTAGATGAAACCTCCAGTTGCCACCCAGCCTTTGGCCTCAAGTGTCTTTGCCTTTGCTTACAGATACTACAACTGAACTGTTTCTACCTTTAGTTTGGACACATAAACTGACTGATGGCAAATTGTCTTCTTTGACCTTTTCTCCCAGAAATTATATGGCCTTGTACCACAGGTAAATGCAACTTAGAACTTCACAAGCTCAATCCAAACAAAAAGAATATTATCTTGTACTAAAGTATTCAAGCAGTTCTATATTAGTGCCAAAGAGATGATAGTCAAGTTCAGTGATGTAAAGAGGTAATTTTATCCTTCTTATTTTAAAAATAACTGTATAGTATAAAAAATGATTTTACGGAATGCTCAATAAATTAATTTTAAGAATAGTTCTGGATAGAATATCTGAACAAAAAGCAGGTTTTCGTGGAATTTTTCATTAATAGTATTTCTTTTCATTTTTAGTAGCTCTTTGAGAATTCCATGCAGTGTATTTTGATCAGATTTCCTCACTCTTTCCAGATTTAATAGTCAAAAAGCTCCTTTCCACTTCCTTTCTATAGCAGTTGTTCTTTCTAATAATGTATTCATTTATTCTTTGAGAGCTTGATATATATATTTTGGGCATATTTGTCTCCCCTCCTAAGTCTCCCCAACCCTCTCCCACATCCCTACGCACCTAAGTTTATGCTCTCTCTCCATAATGATGATGAAGATGATGATGATAGAAGAAGAAGAAGAAGAAGAAGAAGAAGAAGAAGAAGAAGAAGAAGAAGAAGAAGAGGAGGAGGAGGAGGAGGAGGAGGAGGAGGAGGAGGAGGAGGAGGAGGAGGAGGAGGAGGAGGAGGAGGAGGAGGAGGAGGAGGAGGAGGAGGAGGAAGAAGAAGGGGAAGAGGAAGAGAAGAAGAGGAAGAAGGAGGAGGAAGAGAAGAAGAAGGAAAAGGAGCAGCAGCAACAGCAGCAGCACTTTAGGTGATCTGGCTATTCCTGGTCATGCTATCTGTCCTAGAATCTCATCAGTATTCTGATTTGTCACACAACACAACTGAAGACAATTGACTTTGTTTTACCTAGTAGCAATGAAATACCACTGGCTTCTTGACTAGAGGTATAACTTCATGGTCATCTCCTTTCTTCTATTCTGGATTTGTTTGAATTGAACTTGTGGAGGTCTTGCCCATGCTGTCACAGTATATGTAAATTCATATATACCTCTTCACAGTTGTGTCTGTAAAACATAGTTTCCTTAAAGTCAATCACAAGCTCTGGCTATTGTTATCTTTCTGCCCCCTTAACCACATAGATCCCTGATCCTTGAGGGCAGGGGAGTTATATAGGCATCCCATTTAAGGCTCAGTATTCCGCAATCTCTTATTCTCTGCATATTGATAAATTGTCTGATTCTGCATTAATTTTCAATCATATGCAAGAAGCAGCTGTTTTGATGAGCTTTCAGTGAGGCCCTGGTCTATGAGTATGGCAATACGTTAGTATGTTCAATTAGTAAAATAATAGTATTAGGTTGGAAGGCGAGTGGGGCGATGGGGTGAGGGGTCTCTGGAGGAGTAACTGGGTAATGGGATATCATTTGAAATGGAAACAAAATGATTAATAAAAATAGCATTAGGTTATCATCTAGGGTTTATCATTTATCTAATATCATGTTCTTGACTCATCGACAGTATTATGTTGGGTTTTATTCCATGGAATGAGATGTAAATCCAATCAAAGCATGGTTGGTTACTCCCATATTTGTATCACTATTTTATTAGTGAGCACATCTTTCTAGATATTTGTATATCTGGCCTGGTTCAAAGCTGGATGGTATTGGTGACTACTTTTTTTTTGTCCTATTCATAGAGTACTTTCCTGTGTCCATGAATTCAAATATATTCCCTGTTTTCTGTTCTATTAGATTCAGGGGATCAGGTCTTATATTAAGGCCCTTGGTCCATTTGAAGGTGAGTTTTATGCAGGCTAAGAGGTATGTAGCTAGTTTCATTATATAGTTTGACCAGCAGCATTTGTTAAAGATGCCCTCTGTTCTCCAACATGTATTTTTGGCTCTTTGTGAAAAACCAGGTCTGTAGGTGAATTATAACAAGAAAGGTTACATGTGGTGGGGGTTGGTAGGTGAAGGTAGAGGAAATACACTAAGAAATATCTAATACTAATAGAATTTTGAAAAAAGCCATATGGAAACTAATACTATAGAAATATCCTAAAATATATACATATATAAAGAGAGCATAAATGGAGTTACTGTGCAGTAGTGGGAGATAATTGTTCAACTAAGCATCATACACTACAAAATAGAATATCAATTACCAGGAATGGGTTCTTTCTTTTTTGTTTTTTAACTTTTACTCTAGTGGCTAAGTTTCATTCATTCACTCATTCTTTCATACATTTTAAAAAATAAAACCTAATGAAATAAAACAAAAACTGTCACATGGAAGTTGAACAACACAAACCAATAGAAGAAAATGGGCCCAAGAGACCTTAGATGAATCAGAGACAGACACATTTAGCACCCTCAGAAATGCCATAAAAATAGTAAATTAGAAACCATAATTTAAACAGAGGACCTGATGCAGCCCTTTCTTCCCCCTCTTCCACAGGGTTACTGAGCTCTGAGCGGAAGGATGTGATGGAGACATCCCATTTTAGGTTGAATGTTCCAGCGTCTCACACTCTGCATAAAGTCTGACTGTGGGTGTCTATATTTGTAGCCATCTATTGCGGGATGAAACTTCTCTGATGATGGCTGAGCAAGGCACTAATCTATAAGTATAGACCAGCAGTATTTGCTTTTATGCTAGATCTATGGGCTATCTAGTCTCAGCTTCTTGTTCTCTTAAGCAGTGTTGGGTATGGGTTCCATCTTGTGGACTGGGTATTAAGTCGAATCAGACATTGGTTGGTTACTCCCACAAGCGTTGTGCCACCATTGCCCTAGCATAGCTTGCAGGTAGCACACCGTTATAGATAAATGAATTGTGCCTAGCTTGCTCTTTTCCTTTCTCTTTTGTGTGTGTAGAGTGCCTTTCAGGACCAAAGACCCTGTAATGTAGAGACCTTTTGTGTGTGATTTAAATATATATACATAAAACATTCCAACCTGTTTTCCCTCTCTTCTGTCTTGCCATTTGTTCCCTCTACCACCTCCTCTTTTCCTGCCCACTCTTCCTCTGTTTCCCTTCAGAAAAGGGCAGGACTCCCAGGGATATTAACCAAACATGGCACATCAAGTTGCAATAAGATTAGTTACCTCTGCTGATATTAAGGTTGGACAAAGCATCCCAGTAGGAGGACAAGGGTCCCCAAAGCAGGCAAAAGCATCAGAACAGGCCCCTTCTTGCCCCTACTCTATCTGTTAGGAGTCCCACAAAAACCAATAAGCTATACAACTATAACCTGTGGAAGGCCTAGGGTAGATCTGTGCAGGCTCCCTGATTGTTGATTCATTGTCTGTGAGTCCAGGTTCGTTTATTCAGTACATTTTCTTGTGATGTTCTTAAGCTTTCTAGTTTCTAGTTTCCTTGCCCTATTCAGCAGGATTCCCTGAGTTTTACGTAATGTTTGTCTGTGAATCTCTGCGTCTCTTTTCATCAGTTGCTGGATGAAGCCTCTCTGATAAGAATCGGCTTAGCTATCAATCTATGAGTATAGCAGAATACCACTAGGTCTCTGGGCCCATTCGGCCTCTGGTTTTTGGTTCCCAGCCAGTGTCTGGGATGGGTTTCCTCTTGTGGCATGGGTCTCAAGCTGGACCAGTCATCTTTAAGTCAACCTCACAATTTTTTTGTGCCACCGTTACACATCCCCCCCCCCCACACACACACTCCTGCATATCGTGTTGGTAGGACAAATTATAGGTCAAAGGTTTGTGACTGGATTGATGTCCCAGTCCCTCCACTGGAAGTCTGGCCTGGTTATAGGAGATAAATAGCACAGGCTCTGTTTTCCCCATTACCAGAAGTCATACCTAGGGTTACCCTAAGAAATTTCCAGTAGTTTCCATTGCACTAGGTTTCTACCTTGCCCCTAAATTGCTCCTCAACTCAGTTATTTGTTTTTGAGTTGTTTGTCAGCGATGTCCCACAGACTCTGCCCAAGTGTGAAGGCTATTTTCAATTACTATTGATTACTCTTCAAAACTTTATGGTAAGATCCTTTTGCTGAAGATACCATATACTTATGCCATAGAACATGAATAAATTTAGCTTATAATTCAACTATACATGTTATATCTACTGGTTAGCACTCAAAGTGATGGGTGAGACTGTTCAGTTGGTTTTAATGTAGGTAATCTCTTTTCACAGGAAGTTTTTTTTTCCAGCCACAATGACAGATACCTATAATCTCAGTATTCTCTAGATAGGGAGACAGGAAGATCACATGCTGGAAGGGGGTTTGAAACAGTGAGACCTACTTCAAAAACCAAAACAAAATAAAGCAAATAAAGCAAAACAAACCAACAAAAATTTAACCAAACAACAACTCCCTTGAAAATCTCCAAATTCAAACTTATTTCCTGATTATAAGCTTCAAAATGTGTGTATAGTGAGTGTCCAATTAGCTAACATAGGACTCTGTACTCTGAGCATTCTTGGCAAATACTTCCACCTTGAATTGATTCCTAGCCAACTCCTGCTGATGGCATCCAAAGAAAACAACTGGTATTTGAAATTAACAGTATTCTCCATTAACCACATTTTTCCCCACATGTTTTTTCATAATTCAGTGAATCCCTAGAAACCCACAAACTTAACTTTCAATAAAATGATTAAAGTCTGTTAACCTTTGTTTTAATTTTTATAAAAAGTTAGTGAAGCATTGACCTATAGAGAGCCTGTTTTTATCATCTACAAGAGATTATTGATGCCATTATCTGTTAAGTTACTCTAAGGTCTTATATGCAAATCCTTGATATGTAAGTTTATTTATGAAAAGGGTTTTTTATGAGTTTTTTAAAAAGAGTTATTTATTTATTATATATAAGTACACTGTAGCTGTCTTCAGACACACCAGAAGAGGGCATCAGAGCTCATTACAGATGATTGTGAGCCACCATGTGGTTGCTGGAACTTGAACTCAGGACTTCTGGAAGAGCAGTCAGTGCTCTTGACCTGTGAGCCATCTATCCAGCCTGAAAAGATTTTCTTATAATTCTATGAAAATACTTTTTTCTCCAAAGTATACATATTTTTTAGCTGTTCAGAACAAAATAAGTAATAATTTTTCTTTAACTGCTAGGAGACTAAGAAATAACTATAGTGTCCAATTGAAACATTCATTTTTTTTTGTTTTAAAATTTTGTCTCTCTCATTTTTTATATGATTTTGAATATCTCATTGCATTAATCCTAGCTCTTCCATTACAAATTGTCATCCTTTTGTTACCTAGAAACAGAATGTATGTAATTTACTAATGTGTGAATGCTGGAAGATCATTTATTCATTCCTTCTTTTACATTCTTGTCATTACATTATGTGATCTCCTTTGGGCTAGGCTGCAGGAGAACTTTATGCAAATGAAGTACAGTCTCTGCATTATGAGAGAGCTTCCTGTTTGATTTTTTTTTTTTTTTTTTTTTGGACTATCTCTCTTGGCAACTACAGAAAGTGTTCAGAGAAACAGGCTACCAACTAAGTGCCTTTTATTTTTATTAATTATTATTCAGACATCATTTGTTTGTATATTTCAAAATAAGATGACTCATACCTATCTGACTAGTTAATTTACAGCACCTGAGTTTTTAAATGTCCAAGTATCTCCCCCCACCATTTTGTCCTAGTATGGCTGGATCATAAATTCTATATTATTTTAATTGATACTAATTTGGCATAAACCCTATATTCTGACCTCCAGTCCAGAAAATGAGAAAGGTCTTGGGAGACTGGAATTTTGAAGTGAGTGCAAGGAGTTGTAGGCCGATATGACATACATTATGGCACGCAACCCACTCCTCAGGCAGACGCTAGCAGGGATCCTGGCACATACAGGTTCTTTAGGTAGGATGGCACTGGCAAAGGTAAAGGGACTCATATGACTTATAGGAGATATTCATGCAGAATAACACAAAGGTGACATCTCACCAGAAATGGCTCTATAGCATGTTGCCTCACTGATAACCCCGACTCCTGGACATCCAGTGTCAGCCACCTTTAGCTCATTCATAATCCCCTGGATGGCCATTGTCATCACTGTTTATATCAGCTCCATGCTGCCTAAACTTTAGGTGGCCCTTTGCTTCTGTCAAATTCTGAAACTTTCAAAGGCATCTTATGTCTTTGACTAACTGTAAACCATACACCTTTTCTTACACTGGACTTGCTTTTGTGTTAATAGGTATTAGCACTCTAATTTGCCCTCTGTCATTCTAAGCTATGATGATTTTTTTCTTTAACTCCTTCTTCTTGTTATTTAATTTTTCATAGGTAAATGCAGTGATTCACTTCAAAACCATTTGAAGTGCTTTGGCACTTCACGCTGACATGGCACTTATTTTTATACGTGCTGACATGACACCTGTTTTATACTGTCATGACTGAAACCATCCATGTATTTTACTTCTGTCACTAGATTTCAACTCCTACTAGGTCACAGGTTGTTCTACAACTTTCTGATGAACAGATCTTCTTCCATAGTAGAGAACCAGTAAGTGTCACCCGAATGAAGAAGCCAGCTCCAGTGGTGGCTAACAGCATGTGGAGTGGCAGAAACTTTTATATCAGAGCCTCGCCTGCTCACACACATGAGTGCGAGCTTGTGGAGACACAGAGAGGTTTTGTCTAACTGGTTACTTAATCTCTTAATCATTTTTCAGGTTTCGTTTATTTGAGTTTTTAAAAGGAAGATGAATTTTATCTGTTTAAATCAGTTAATTACAGCAAGAAGGGATGGTGACATTAAAAGCATGCTTTAATTCACCCTAAAAGTTAATTTTTTCATTAATGTTTTATCACTGAATGAAGGCCGTTTCTCAAAACCAATATCATTTTCCCCTCAAGCGTCTCCAACATTTAACATCAAAGCCCTACCGTGTGCTTTTAGTGAGATTTCAAATGTGGTAGAATGTTTTATTCAGGATTTTTTTTCTCATATTTTTCCCAGTTTGTTGAAATAAGATAGGAATAAGGTCACAGTAATCTAGGATGCACTGAAGACATTTTATATGTACTGAGACAAAAATGATATCCCCTATGTGGCGGGGACACGAAAGCTAATGTTGCTTTTACCTTTTAGGTTCAGAAGCAAACCTCTCCAGAGCTTCGCTTAGTACTTGCCCAAGAATTGTTCGCTAGTGGGAGCGAGGAAATGAAGCTAGCCTGTATTCCTTCACAGAGGAGTCATTTTTTACTGCCTTTTCCTCTCCCTGGTGCAGTTCAGACACTTAAAGGGCTTTTCTAATGCAACAAGAAACTGACTAATTTGAGCCAAAGCATTTTGTTGCAGTGTATCTGTACTGCAATTGTGATTTTTTTTTTTTTACCTGGTAACACTTTGGACATATTTTTGGGGTTTATTAACCCCCTATTGAAAGTGGGAAGCCCATGTTTTCATGTCCATTCTTACAATATTACCTTTTGAGGTAACTAGAGCTGTGAGTTATAAAACCATAGTTCCTGTTGCAGGCAGTATCTGTTCGTATTCTTTGTTGTCTAAGCTTAAACTGCTTCCTCTTCCTTTTAAATATAATCTGTGATATAATACGATGTATTTTTTTTTTAGTATTTGGGGGAAATCAAAATAGGGTAAAAACTTAGTCCGGTGGTGTTTTATTAAAACATTTTGGCTGGGAATGATGCGAGCAGATGCAGAGATCCCCAGCCAGACGTCAAGCAGAGAGACAGCCGGTCTCTACTGAGTTCTTCTCCTTGGAGCTAGGGGAACGCAGAGCAAGAGGAGGAGAAGGAACTGTGGGAGCCAATGGAGATGAAAACACCTGGAGAGCAGAGCCTGTACGCTCAACTATGAAGGGCTCATGGGGCTCACAGAGACCTACATGGGTCTGTACTAGGTCCTCCACACATAGGTTAGGTTATTTGCTAGGTATTTTGGGGGAGTTCCTGACAATGGGAAAGGGGGTGTCTCTGACTCATTTTTCTGCTATTGGAAACCTTTTCCTCCTACTGGGTTCCCTGGCCCAGCCTTGGTAGAAAGGTCTGTGCCTAGTCTTAGCATAGTGCTGTGCTAGCTTATGCCTAGTCGTTGTGTAGTACTTGTGGTGCTTGTGTTTGGTTGGTGTCCCTGGGAGGCCTGCTCTTTTCTGGGAGGAGACAGG
This sequence comes from Montemys delectorum, assembly GCA_019843815.1. Lineage (NCBI taxonomy): Eukaryota > Metazoa > Chordata > Mammalia > Rodentia > Muridae > Montemys > Montemys delectorum. Next base: position 26,423 of record JADRCD010147943.1, on the reverse strand, counting down.
GTGGGGCGTGGATCTAGAGGAAAGTGGAGATGGAGGGTGAAGAGGCATGGAAGGAAGGGAAGCAGTATATGAGAAAAGAATAAATAAATAAATATTTTTTAAAGTTCTTGCTAGAAATCACTTCTGAAAGGCAAAAGCGAACGTTTTCAAAATGAGGAGATGAAGAGGGGGTGAAATGTGTTTTACCATTTTACCCTAGTCCGTTTGAAAGAGTACAGCAACAGAAGTGGAAAGCAGGCTCTCCTCCGGCTTCTGCCTTGACTGCGCAGCTTCCTCTCTTCTTTTGGGTATGTCAGGGAAACGTAGGTCAGTCTCACGTGTGTTCACCGTTGCCATTTCTGAAGTTAAGACTCACTGGCTACAGTGTTCTCTCAGGCTATGATAATTCTCTTCTTGTGCACGCCCCGACTTTGTTTGCATTTATGAGTACTTCTTAACGTTGACTGATTCCTCCTGTTCAATCCCCAGAGGCAGGAGCAAAGTCTTAGTTCCCAGAGTCAACGCCCATGGCACCAAAGCCAGGGTGAAAAAAGCAGGTATAGACTTGAATTCTTGGAGTGCCTTCACATCAACTGCTGTCTTGTCTTTGGGCCACAGATTTCGAGTGTCTTTAAGTTTCTGGTTCAGCAGATGTTTCTGTATGGCTGCTATGCTTATGCTTGAGTTGGTTGTCAGGCCTGTTAAGTGAAAAGCACTGTCAGCACACTGTCGTGCCCTCGAGAGAGAGTATAATTTGAATTTTATGACAATGTTCGTCATTACTGATATAGGCAAGAGAGTCCCTTGCCTGTTTCTGGATGACCTGTTCCATAGCTCGTATTTAAATCACGATAGGTTGACAATTGTTAAAAATGGTTTGCTTTCTTTAGGTTCTTCATCAGTACTCAAGACCCAACAGCCAGAACCACAAAGCATATTTCATCGGAAACCAATTAGAAATTAGCAGCGTTGGTTTTTGTTTGTTTGCTTGCTTGCTTGTTTTTGGAGTCATTCGTTCTTTTTCTCACTTTCTCATTTGGAATGCAACTGTTCTCTTAAATTGCTGTGACTACCAAGGATACCCACCACATCTCCGGAGTTACCTGTGTCTCCTCATCCATGTATCTAAACCAGAGAGAAGAGCTCTGAGCCAAGGCTGCTTTCAAGTGTTCACAGCTACAGAAACGATGTTAACAAGTTCCTTAGCATAACATCTCACTGTCAGCTTTTGGTGTACTGCTAGCACCAGAACCATACCTTTAAAGCAAACTCCAAGTATACACAGACCGCTGTCATCATGCTGTACGGTAGGCAGGACCTTTGAACTAAGCAAATGTGCAGCTGTGAGCAAGTCATCTAAAGTTGATCTTGTCCACATATATGTGTTTCACCGTGTGAACTGTAATAAAGTGACTTGTAGCTTTTATAGGTTTACCTAGTGAACAAATGGTCTTGTGCTTTCTGCGTTCCCCCATTGATTAAACCTGGAAATGACGTTAGATCCTGGAGGTAACTGGTATATATTGTCAAGGCATCGTCATAAGGGCTGGTGAGACTGGATTCCTGGTTGCATTTCGTTTTGTTGGTTTGTTTATAGCTTCCCAATTTAGTTGTCTTACTCAGAAACAGAAATATCTGATGGTAGAATTGAAATATTGTGGAGAAAAATTGGAGATACAAATACTTTTTAAAGGAATCTTTCACCAGCTTCAAAAGCTTGGTCATGTACTGTTTATACTCTCTGGATAGTTTTCCTTTCCCATGTATTAGACAATTAGAATAATAATATTTGTGGCCTTGTCACACTGGTGTCTTTCATTTAGTAATTCCCATTATTATGTGCCTCTTCACTGCCTAATCACCTATTTCTTTTTACTGCTAATATCCCATCATATAATGTTACCAGCTTATTAATCCTACCTACCATCGGGCATCTTAGCAGCATGGTGAGCTCTGGTGATGCTGCCTTAAATATTGCTGCACAAGCTCTGTGTGTCTGCCAGCTTTGGATTCATTTAGATATTAACCATGGAGAGTCATTTGTGGATTACCAGGAACATGTTGACTTTTGTAAGATCCCACAAGACTGTCCCCAAGATGCTCTTGACACTCGGATTTCTCAGCGGCAATGAGTGCTCCTTCTGCCATTGGCAGTGTTGTTGTTTGTTTTGTTTGTTTGTTTTACTTTGTAACAGATGTTTAACCGTATCTTACAGGTGTTTCACTTTGCAATTCTTTGATGGTATACTGTGTGAAACATCTTTTCCTATATTTATTTATAAAAACCACATGGTATTTTGATTAACATATTCATAGCTACAAGATTGCCACTAGTAAGTTCATTAATATAGCTATCTACTCAGTGAATTTTTAACTGTCATGAGATTCCCTGAAATTATTTTTAAAGCAAATTCCAAGTATATTTTATTGAAATAATCGAAGCAGCATCATACTGCACATTAGGTTCCTGCACTTCTTCACTACAATTTCGTGACCACATAATGAACATGTTCACCTGCTCATCCTGGTAGCTCTCTCTCTCTTCTCTCTTTCTTACACACACACACACACACGCACACACACACACACACACACACACACACACACACACACACCCTCCTCATCTCTCTGTTTCTATCTGTTCATCTTTCTTAGATTCCACACATGTGGCTTATTTTGCTTGGCTTAAAGCCATTTAAATTTATCTGTTGTTGCAAATGGAAGGACATTTTCTCTCAAGGCTGAATAATATTCAGTTGTGTGGTTTCCAGGAATTAAGAGAGAAGAGATAAACTGATGATGCATAAAGCATTTTGTTTTAACGTAACAGATCCATTATGTGTGACACTATTAGTTTTTACAAGTCATTATGCCCTTATCAAAATCCTTTCACTGTGCAACAGCAAGAACCAACCCTAATGTCACATGCAGACAGATGAGAAATGTCATTGTAAATTTATCAGTTGTAATGTGATTCAACCCACTGTGAGGTGCAGACAGTGGGAAAAGCTCTATATGTACATATGCGAGCTAGAGGAAGATAAGGTGCTTCTCCATACTTTCTGATCAATTTTGCTATAAACCTGAAACTGTTAAAATTTTTACTCTAAAAATAGTATAAAGACTATAAAAGCATAATGTAACATATCTATGACTATCAAGAAATCTCACAGTTGGAAGGGGCTGGAATGAAATTATAGATCTTTGTTTAATACATATTTTAATCTATCAACTTGTTTTGAGGTAGAAAAGGGAAAAGAATGGCATTAATTGGGAGTTAAATGCCAGCCCTTTACTATTCAATTCTATTTGGTTGTATCAAAATCTTAGCAAGTAAGGATAGTCCTTTTAGAGGCATGAAAATGAGGTTCCGAGAAGTTAGAGTATTTACTGTATTCTGCAAGCTAGAAATAGAAGGGAAAGACTGCAAAACTGGCTGCCTCTCATTGTGCCTAGTGGCCACCAGCCACCTAAATCATACGAATGAGAAAATGGAACTATATAGAGATGGTTGGTGGAAATCCAGTGGTGTAATAGATGAAATTCAGTTCCGGTGTCCTACCTTGAAGGGTACAACGGAGAAGCAGACATCCCTGACTTTTGTTGTCATAGATAGAGGTGTGTTTTCATCCACTCCCTGGAAGGGAAAACATGGGCAGGAAAAAAGAACATCTCCCCACCTCACCTTTCTCACTTTCCAGTTCAGGTGGTCCCACTTCTCTGGTAGTTAAGTTTGGAGGAAGAAATGGCTGCTCCCTAGCCGCCTTTACAACTTAGTGTGGAATACTTGTGGTTTGTCCGCTCAGTGAGCTTTCAAGCCAGGGTCTCCTCTGAGACAGTGGTTGGCAGCGACCTGGTTCAGGGTGTTCCATGCCATCAGCAGGCTCATTGTGTTCATGTTCTTAAGCCTAATTCATCAGTCAACTTTATTAGTAATCAACCTGACATTTTGATCTTCAGTTTTCTCCATATCTCAGTTGGTGTCAGACCAGGAATAGAATGTAATTTTATTTTCTGGCCCGTGCAAACCTCAAAAGTAGGTAGCATAAAGTTTGGGAGATATGGCAAAAATATGTATGCTAGGATAATTATCATTAAAAATAATACAGTAATAGTGTTCCTCCCACCCCCTGGTGGGGAAGTCACTGGGAAAATATTTTAAGGAGAGTGAATGGTGAATATTTTTAAAGGACTATTAGCTTATAAAAAGAAAGATATTCAGGTGCAGTTGCTTTTTCTGCTTGGATAGCACCAAGTCCACAGAGCTAGTTTTAGTGGCTGCTCCCTACAGAGCTGTACTTCGGATGTGTCATCGCTTTACACTCCTTTTAGGTCTGGGTCAGCTGCTGCCTTACAAGATTCGTTTTTGTTATGAGCAAGTTGGGAGTAAGGCATGTAACTACTTAATTTTTTCTTGCGTGACTTGGAAAATTTGGCTTTTCATTGGTATTTTTGGTGTTATTTTCCCCCATATATATGTGTGTGTGTGTGTGTGTGTGTACCATATAAATATGTATGTATATACAAATATATGATATATACCATATATATACATATACAAATATACAAACCATATATTGGTATATATTATGTGTTGGTGTGTGTATCTATATACATATATATGTATATATATGGTATATATTATGCATTTGTGTGTATGTATGTATGTGTTCTGAAGGGCTGCACCTTCTTGAACAGAACACAGTATCTATCTCATTTTTTGGGAGGGCACATCTGCCAGATACCATGCTTGCCAGACTCCAAGGTACCCTGGTAAGCTACCTTCCTGTGTAGGATCAGGAGTGCTGGAAGCTCCCAGAGGGACTGTTAACTGTTAATTTCTGTGTATATTCTTATTCAAGGTTAGGTGTTATGACCATTTTCTGAGCACATTCAATACTGAAGCATTTAGCATTTATTCATTGTTTGTTTGTGGGACTTGCTTATCAACTCTGAATGTATTGTATGAAAATAGGATCCTTGATTAAAGTAAAGCAACTACTAAAATAATACCACCATACTGTGAAAATTATTTAACTATTTGCCAAGACCAAACATTTAGGAGCCATTCTATATTGCTATCATCATCTTATATCTGAACTATCAAGTCTGTGTAACTCTACTTTCAAAAGACATCCTGCACCTGACCAACATGGACATTTCTGTCAGTACATAGTTTATGCCTGAATGCTTTATTCCTTGTATAAATTACTGTATCTTTCACTGATCTCCCTACCATTTTTTCTTCTCCTGTGTTCCATTCAAATTGCTGTCTATAGGGAGATGGGTCTTTTAAAGTGTCAATTGGATCACATCCCTGTTCCTCAACTTCCTCTTATTGGGATTTATCACATCCCTTACAACTCATTGGCCTAGCCCTTGGTTCCCTCTGTGACCTTGTGTCCTGCATGCTCCCCTAGTCTCATTCTATCTTAGCTACATTGTCTCTGAAGCAAGTCAGGGTAATCCATATTTCATGACCTTTGAACTTGTTCTTCCTTCTGCTTGAAGTAATCTTTAACAAGAAATGTTTACTGAGTTTCTGCTATACACTAGGGACTTGAGCTTTCAACAAGACAAAGCTCCTATCCTCGGGAAACTTTCATGTACAGGAAAGACTGAAAAATAAACCAATGTCTGCTGATGGTGAGCCAGGAGAAGAACAGAGAACAATGAGTATCACATGTGCTCTTTTCAAGGAACTATTCAGGGAATGTCTGACAAAGGAGTTCTTAGAGAAGCCTCTGGAAAATGAAAGCTTTCAGGGCTTTGTGAAAAGCACATATTCCAGGGTTGTAGGGACTGAAAGTACTAAGGCATGGAGGCCTTAAGACATGGAGGGGGCGTGTTACTGAGGAAAGCAAGAGGAATGTGTCTGGAGTGCAGGAAGGGAGGTGCAGATATTTAAAGTGATGGTGTTGGCCCAGCCAGTGAGGATGTTGTAGGACATTAATGATGTCAGCTTTTAAGCTCTCACAGAAAACCCCTGGAGTTAAAGGTGGTGTGTTCTGACTTGTACTTGTAGAGAACACTCCTGGCTCTTGCTTTGAGTTAGACTCTACGGGAGAGAAGTTAGAAGCAGGAAAGTAAAGGTGGAACTTAATGGTACAGACGAGAGAGGATGATGTGAAGTTGTACACGCTTGAACCTGTTTCAAATGGAGAGCTGGACTGTTACAGGACTTGCTGATAGATTGAGGTGGGTATGGGAAGGAAGCATTCATTGGTGGCGACTCTAAGCAGTTTCATCTTCAGTGACAGAAAAATCTGATATAGCCATTATTACAGGGACAAATTTCATGGTGTGTGAAGCATACATACAATTTTTTTTTGTTCACAGATCTTTCCCAGATAGAAACTTAAATCTGCTAGAGTATGGATGACTTGTCTCCGTGGTATCACCTCCATAGCCTCAGTTGGGAACACTCAAAGCCTGGGATTGAGTTGGTGCTGAGAGAGTGGAATAACTCAGTACATTGGAATGCATCTATGAGCCTAGCAGTTGGATCTTATAGGGCTTGTTTGCTGGAACTCTTACACATTGGGCTTTCCAGGTGGTCTCTCTGTATAAGCTAATTTGGGATTTCATGCAGTACAACAGATGACAGAATCCAAGAGTGACTGACTCAAAAGACGCTTACGATGCATGTTCATGATCTAATCTTATAAATTGCATAACATCATTTCCATAATAATCTCTTGATGAATAAATTAGTCACAAAATTCCATCCAGACTCAAGTGAGAGAAGGGAGCCATACTATCACTTGCTGAGAGGCATGTCAAGTTCATGCTGTAAGAAGAGCACACAGAGTGGGAAATATTGTAGCAATCCTCCATGAAGTCTACAATAGAAGAGAAGGATGTGGGCATAGCAGGTGTGTGTGGGGGGATGTAAGTTAAGGATTCAGTTATGAAGATGTTTCTTTTCTGATACCTGTTATATATCACCACTATATGACAAACCTGGAGATACCAGGTTTATTTATGAGAAATAAATACATAGATATATTTTATATTTATAATTTAAATATATTATATTTATATATAATGTGTATATATTTTAGATATATAATTTTATATAATACATCATATATACTATAATAAATAATTTAAATATATTTATAGTATTATACCATATATTGTAATTATTATGTTTTTTGTTTGTTTGGTTGGTTTGGTTTGTTTTTTCAAGACAGGATTTTTCTGTATAGCCCTGGCTGTCCTGGAACTCACTCTGTAGGCCAGGCTGGCCTCGAACTCAGAAAACCACCTGCCTCTACCTCCCAAGTGCTGGGATTAAAGGCTTAGTATTATGTATTTTATATAACATTATTTTTGTATACTATTATTTTATTTGATATTTAATTTATTTAATATTATATATAAATATATAATGAAATATTATATATAAACACATATTTATTATGTAATATATAAATTTAATATATAATATCAAATATCAAATATATAATATCTATGTATTATATAACATATAAATATATTATATAATATACATAATACAAATATAAAATATTTTCTATTATACATTATAAAGTATAAAATATTGTAATAGATTACATAATATATAATATTATGTAAAATATAAAATATATAATAATGCCTTTGTGTACATATTTATTTAATATATAAAATAATATATTAAATTATATCTATAAAATATAGATATATATTTTGTCAAGCATTGGCAACTTAAGTGTTGGTCCTGAATGAGGCAGTGTGGATAAGCTAGAGAAGGGAGGATCCAAAGAAGGAGCCCTGGAACACGTTGCTTATACTGGGGAAGAGGGAAGGAGCTAGTCATGAAGACAGATAAACCAGAAAAGTCAGAGTGAATTCTAGAAACCATGAGAAGAAAGGCCTTACTCTGGGAATAATAACATGGATAAAATGCCACTGAGTGATGCACTAAGAATAATCTGGTGTTGTGAGGGTCATTGGTGAACGTGATTAGATATTTCCTTAAGTGGTAGTATCAGAACCAGCTTTATGTGGGTTCAAAAACAAATGGGAGGAAAAGAAAGCTTTCAGAGTGGACATGCGTGACATGGTATTTAGAAGATACCTTTATTTATTTGTTTGTATATTTATTTTGCTGCTGAAGACTTTAGAACATGTTTATCTACTAAGGTAAGGAAAAACAAAAGTCAAATGGACTGTAATGGGAAGTTTTCCAGGAATAAAAACATTGAACAGTCAAAAGGAGAGGGAAGAGCTAAGGAGTCAAACTGGCAAAGTGTTTGCCGTGTGATCATAAGAACCCAGGTTGGATCCCCTGAACTCATACACATCAAAAAATCCAGTTATTGTGGCGTGTGCTTGTAATCCTGGTGTTTGGAAGGAGAAAACATGCCAATCTCCGGGGCTTGCTGGCCAGCCACGGTAGCCTAAGCATTGAGTTGCAGGCTCAAAACAAAGGGTAGGAGGTACTTGAGGAATGTCTCCTCAGATGGAACAAATAAATGCCTGCACCCATACACAAGAGCACAAAAACACCACACCACACACACATGCACACAAGCACACAAAAACATGCACTCACATGCACAGGCCTGCATATGCACATACACAAAGGCATATGTTATAACCTATAGGCCTGGTTGCTTTCCTTTCCTCATCCAAATCTATATTCATGTGTTTATGGCTCAAAAAACCTTCCCCAATTATTCCTGGGAAAGCTCTTGACTTCTTAGTCTGTGGCTGGTCTTCCTGCCACTCCAGCATTATTACATATTTATTTATTCGTTTTCTCTCATCCCATCAAAATGGGATGAGTGACAGCAGGAGTTTTTATCATTTTGAGAAATGATCTACCCCAGCACCAAGAACTTGGTGTATACAGAGTAAGCAGAGACTTCCCTCCTGTAAATAAATAGGAGAGTTTGTATTTATGTAGGAATATTTCTATCTTGCCTTATCTCTTGTTATGATTTGAATACAAAAATATTCCTCAAAGGCCATGTGTAAAAGATGTGACCTCCAGCCACTGGCGCTAGTCGGAGGTGGAGGAACCTTTAAGAGATGGAGCCTAAAAGAGCTAGGTCGTAACATTAGAGACGTTCCCTTGAATGAGCTCTTGGGACTCTGGTTCCTTCCTGTCTCTTTGCTCCTGGCCACCATGAAGAATGCAAACGTTTGTCTTCTTCCATGTTCTGACTGCCATGCTGCCTCGATGCACCACAGGCTCCAGGTGATAGCTCTGAGTGACTGTGGATTGAAAGCTGTGAAGCCCTGAATCAGAACAAGGGTTTCCCCATTTTAGTTGCTGACTCCAGGTATTTTTTCCTTCATTTTGAAAACTGACTAAGGTAGCACATTTTAAGTTGTTTTAGAAATTCAAGCACAACAAATGCAACTTTGACATTTAAGTCAGGATCCCCATCTCGAGAATTGTGGGAATTAGACAAGGACTTGATGGAAAAATAATTGGGATAATGGTACACTCTTTATTACAGCTTGATTGTTGGCAACTTAATGATTTATGAAAATGGACCCTCACCTGACTTCCCAGATTAAGCATTGCTATAAATCAGTTGTGTGTGCTCTTGCTGGAGCTCCATTGTTCACACCTAAAGGTAGTCTAGTTTTATTTGGGAAAGAGACCTGAAAATCAAGACATAAGAGCTCTAAAAGAAAAAAAGAATATGAGATTCTTATGAAAGTACCTCTCCATAGACTATCTCATCTTATTAGTAAAATGTGCATAATGTGATGTTACCACTTCACTGAGTGTATGTTGGAAACTCGAATCAAGTCTGCAAAGCCCTGTTAAATCCATAGGTGAAAGGCACACACTGTTGTTATCCATGGTAACCATGACAGATGGAGACATCCCCTCCACTTCTCTCTTCTTATTGATTTGTCGTGACAGATAATTTTGTCTTGTCTTATGAATCTATTGTTTTCTCTTTTTTTCCCCTCTTGATTTAGAGTAAGAAAGTGATTTTACATCAGGAAAAACATTATCGTGTAGTTAAACTCTGTATCTTTTATTTGATGGGGATGCCAGGTTCAAGTACTGACTTACAAAAAGCTGTATTATTTTTCATTATGTTATGATTTTGGCTTTCAGGGTTATGGAGAAATGCCTGATTAAAAGGAAGGCTGCAAGTTTAATCCCCAACATGCCCTTTGGCAGCTTTTTCATTTCACTTAGAGGTGGGAGCAGGTGGTGTCATTTAGAATTAAATACATCATGTCTCAGTTGGCAGGAAAACAGCATTCAGTGGTGAAATATCCCTGCAATGAATCTCATTAATTGTTCACCAATTTGCAGTAACTTTATTTATATTTGCATGCTATTATACAAGACAACACGGTATCATATTCCTAGATTGCACTTAGTGTTAAGTTGGGCTGTATAAAGTGAAAGTCCTTTGGTATAACACTCGAAAGGGCTGCTTCGTGAGTGCCAATCCATCTTGTACAGCAGCCCCCAAACAGTCATTTTATTCCTTCCATTTTCCGGTGAAGTGATAGCAATTTCACAAAACCGTGGCCCAGCTTAAGCCCACACTATTTTTAGCATCTTTACTTTGTGAAAAGATAGAACAGATCCTATTTGAACTCTCATGTGTTTTCAGAGGCTTAATACTCCTGCAAATTATAGTGTTTTGCTAGCATTTAAATATCTTTAAATGTCAAAGAGCAACTGAAAAAAAAATCCATCTGATGTTTTCTATAGAAAGATATATATTTAGATTCAAGCAATCATGTATTATATTTGACACCATTTATTAACATGATTCTAATAATGTGAGATTAAAGTTATTTTCCTTTTATGAAATAATTTCATGACATATTTGAAAAAAATGAAAAGCTTTATTAGTTAAAAACACTTAATTAAGGTTAACATAAGATATAGTGACTAGGTAAGTGTCCTTTTCTGGAATTCATCTACTTCATTTATAAAGGACCTGCCTACATTTTTAGAGTCCACATTTGAGTCTGGCTTATGGAAACTGTGAAAATTCAATGCTAATCCATTTTCAGCTGTGAATAAATGAATACCAGCAACTGCATAACTTTATAAGAAAAGACATTGCTTTGGCTTCTGCAGGTTCAAAGCCACTTCTGGTGGCAAAGGTCCTCCTGTTGGCAGAGTCACTGGACAGACAAGGACATCACATGACAATAGTTGTGGGGCATGTATCTGTGTGCTGTATGTATCCTTAGCTTTCTCTGGGTCTCCTGGTATGAAGCTACCAGGGTATGGTTATACAGACCCTTCTAAATCCCATCTACTTGATTCAACACTAGCACCTTCCCAGATACCCGCCCTCCAAACAGAGTCTGATGAAGCTGTCATTCTTATCATGATTAAAAATGAAGGTTAAATTTCACATAATTTATTGAAACTTTGAATCTGTGGCAAATACTTAAGCCACATCCAACTATCCCACACAGTGTAGGCAGTAGCCTTCCCTTTTTCAAAGAAGCTGTTATCTCTTCAAAGCACTGAATTCAAACATGAGAGAGGAAAAACAAGTATCAAAGTGTAGGGGAAAGATTATATGGAATGGAAAATAAATGTTATAAATTTGAATTCTTCAGAAGTTTTATTGTAGCATTTTTGAGTTTTTTTTTTTTTAACTTATAGTCAGTAAGTAGCCTAAAAAGCATATAAATATCCCTATAGTATGATAAAGCCTCCATGTCTTGTATCTGTCGTATGGATAAATACATCATGGATGTTGCAAGGTAGTATCTTTAAGAAGACTCCTGAAATAGAAAGTGGAAAAACAGTGATCCTATCTTATACTCCTTCCTTAATGTGTAATCTTAAATAAGTCGCTTTCTGACTAGCTAATATTAAAATGATAAGCAATATAGAAAAAAATCTAGTACATTAGGGCCCATTTTTCATTCTCCAGGTTGATGGCCTAATGTTAATGGTGCAATAGATCCCTGGGACTCAACCACACTGCACAAGTTCACTGGAATTATTTGTAAGACCAGCCACATGGATGCTAAATCACTAATAACAGAGTTGTAAATATTTAACAAAATGTTCTATCACTAAAAAGAAGTGGAAGCTGAGTATTATAGCTCCTGCCCGTAATTCCAGCAGTTGAGCAACTCAAGCAGGAGGATGGCTATGAGTTGAAGGCCAGTCAGGAATACTTACTGACCTCTTGGCTAACACACAAAACGAAGTGAGACTGTCAAAAAATACAAAATCAGTTAACTAATTGAAAATAGATTGGTGCTATATCAAAGATTTTATAGCTTCAAACTACAAACAAGACAGAACTGATCCTCACGATTCCTACAACCATTTGCAACAATTTAAACATCAAACTTACATGAATCTACTTCCTAAAGAAATATGTTACAAAATGAATAGCAAATTACCTTATTTAAACCTAACCTCTAATATGTTTTAGTAGACATTTTATAACTTTTAGGTAAAAGTTTTTTCTTACATCTTATTATTACAATCTTTTTTCAGCCTAGAGCAAATACAGTTTAAACAGAAACTAGTTAGCAAAGCAAATTATATATTCCAATTGATATTGTTGTGAGTTTGACTTTACAACCCATTGAGTTCTGCATTGTGGAGTCTTAAGAAAAATTAATGAAAGAGATGAGTGGAATATTCATGAAGTAAGGTGTCCAAATCATGGAGCCAATCTGTCTTTTAGGCTATTTCTTCCTATGATCCCATTGAAAAGTCTAAAAATCACAATGCAAAAGACTATAATAAACTGTAGTGTTTTTTTAATGTACACCCTATTTTTATTATAGACTAAGTGCAGCTTCGAGAATATTTTACCCCAAAGATATATTCAGTCATACATATAGCCCCTAAGAAACAGCTTCCCTTATACCTAATTTTTATGTGCATATTCTAAAATTTAAAGTATTATTATTGATGCACTTTAAATGTTTTCTTCAAAATCCTGCGCTAGAAACTTAATTTTCTGGCTGAAGAAGTGATTAAGAGCACATTCTGCAGAGGACCTGAATTCAGTTCCCAGCACCTACTTTGGAGAGAGAATTCACAACTGCCTGTAACCTGTATCCAGAAGATATGATGTCCTCCTCTGGACTCAGAGTACACCTGCACTCCCATGCACATAGCCAGACATAGATACATAGACATGCATAATTTTAAAAAAAAATCTAAAAATGCAAGAGTCGGTGGTGGCAGCTCATGCCTTTAACCCCAGCTCAAGGACAGTATAGTCTACAGATAGAGTTAAAGGACAGACAGTGCTATAAAGAGAAATCGTATCATGACAAATAAACAAACAAAAAGGAAGAGGAGGAGGAAGAAGGAAGAGAAGGAGAAGGAGGAGAAAGAGGAGAAGGAGAAGAAAGAGGAGAAGGGGAAAGGGGAGGAAAAAAGGAGAAAGAAGGAGGAAGAAGGAAGGAAGGAAGGAAGGAAGGAAGGAAAGAAGGCAGGAAGGAAGGAAAGAAGGAAGGAAAGAAGGAAGGAAGGAAGGAAGGAAGGAAGGAAGGAAGGAAGGAAGGAAGAGTAACCACAGTAGCTTAATCCCCAGTACAACTATGTTAGAAGGGAGCACTGAAGAAAGTAAACTAGTGGGTTAGTGACAAAGTCTGTGCAGCTGGCACAAAGATGGAGATCTTTGAGATAACCATCACCCTCAAATTGATCTCAGTGACATTGCTCAACCAAAGCCAAACTTGAAGACAAGGAAGGTATTCCACCTGAGTAGCAGCTAGTGATATTTGGAGACCAATTCATAGAGGATTATTATTCTCTTCAACGTCCACTGTATATCCCCTGATTTTGAAGCCCTACCTATGAGGTGGCATTAAAGAACCATCACTCCAGCAGCCCACCCAGACTTAGAGTGTAACCAAATGATCTGCTATAAGTATACTGAGTACCATCAACTGTTCCAAGAATTGCAGTAAGTGTAATAACCTGTAACTCCAAAGGGTTAAATAAGGTCTACACATAATGGAGAGGAAAGGGACATGGCACCCTTTTGAGGTGATCCAACACTAACGACCTTGTCCTCTTGGACAAATTAATATCTTTATTGTGGGAATAGGCTCAATATCTTGAGATAATGGATTCATTGTAAAAAAAAAAAATGAGTTTGATTCCTGTTCTTGCTCATTTACAGTAGGATGCCACACCAAGAAAGCCATTGAGGGATATCAGCTCTGTGGACTCTGTCTTGCTAGTCTTGATCAATAAATATGCGTTCATTACAAATTATATGGTCTGTGGTATTGATATTCCATCATAGAAGGGCTGAAGCCAGTGACCCTATTTAACATAAAATTTACTTTTCAAAGTTACATCTGTAGTAAGCTGTGTTGCTGCCATATTTGACAGTGCCACTCTAGAACACCAGTTCTCAGTGCCCGTGCACAAGAGAACTGTAAGCATAGTGTTTCAAAGTCTGGTTATTTAGCTCTATCCTTGACTAGGTACTTAAAGTCTCTGTGGGTGGGCCCAGCAATTGATATATCTAGAAAAGCTTTTCAAATTATTTTTGTCGAAGGCCACTGCAACTAGAGGGCTTGTGAAGGATTTTCTTCTATTCTAGAACAATGATAAACTTTTAAAGAGTTTCAAACGAGGATAAAGGGTGATCAGATTTACATCTTTAAAAAGATTATTCTGGTGAAAGCCTAGAAAACAGATTAGAGAGAAATAAAAAATGTGAAATTAGATGTGAAAGCTGGCAGACCTTTTAAGTGCCTTGGGCTGCAGCCCAGTTCAGAGATGATGGCTTCATGCTAGCTAGAGGTGGAATCAAGAGTTATTTAGAGTACGAAGGGTTTTGATTGCAGATTGAATGTGGAGAGGAGGGAAAGGAAGTGCTGTTCAGTGTATGAAGGATAATGCCAGAGAAGGAAAAGATTAAATAATATTCAAAATGTTGAACACAGGCAAGAAGCTTTCTCATGCCATAAGCTTGAGGCCAAAGCATACAGATATATGAAAACTCAACTAAGAATTTCCACTTTTGACAGAACCCATAGATTTAACTGTCAAGTATGTTACTCTTTAATAGTAACTCTGAAGGAACTTAAGAATTGCACTGAGAGCAAATATGACATTAATTCTTGATGCTTAGAAGATAAGTCTCTCAAAGATAAGGCAAATTAGAGAGTAATTCTTTTATTGAGTTTGTCACTCACTATGATCTTTCTGAAGAAAATATTTGTATATGTCAGCAAAAGCTTACAGAGTAAGTAGTGTTTCTGCATGCAAATAGTTTTAATGAACTTAGCAAAATGCTAGGCTGATACCTCTTGTCTGTAGCAGGACTAAAGTCCCAAACTGTGCAGGACTAGGCTCAGCATGACTCTGTAAGCTTGAGTGAGTGCATGAAGACTCCCAAGTGATCAAAGAGCTTGCTTCTCCCTGTTTGTAACTGGTTATACCATTTTTTAAACTTCTGTATCTTCATCTTCCTGTTCAGTTGAAAATACAATTTCACGTGGTCTCAAACCTCTTTTAATTATTTGCTTTTTCTCATTTCATGACACAGTAGTGTAGTAAAAGGCTATGAAAAACTTTTCATCAAATGCCCTCTGTTCCTTGGAAGAGGAGTGTCTATATACAGCAGTCACAATTCTTTCACAAATTTGTCCCATTTATCTTACTCTTACATTTTCAGCATGTAACCACTCACTGCCATTTACTGACATGAAATGTTCCTAATGTAATAGAGAGGACATCTAACTGAGCTGCTAAGAAATGATTGCTGAAGCCGTGATTTAAGCACCAGCCCAGAGACTTCAGACAAGACAACTATTTTGCTGACCTTCTGCTTCTCCCTGTAACTGAGGGTGATAGTATGAGCATGACAAACTTACTATAAAATTTAAGGGAGGTGCTGTTACTGGACTTTAATCTCTACCAGAAGGATACAGGGCCCTAAAATCATAAAACCTAGCTGATTAGCATGTTACATCTTTCCCTGTTAGGTGTCTCCCGAGAGCAGAGTTTAAACTAGTTCCATTCAAAGGAAATCACAAGGAACCTTATCATAGACCCCTCCTGGATTTATCGTTCCAGCTTCCAAACTCAGTATACTCAAGAGCTCTTATGTGCATCCTCTATCATCTCAGAAAAAAAATCACAATTGCCCCTTATTTATTCTTCTTCTGTTATCTCAGCCTACACACTGAAATTTATTCAGTGACTTATTTTCTACAGCTTTAGATTTGGACCTTTCGAAACCTGCATATTTAGATCTCTCTGTATCTTTCTGTAATTCTTTTTTATCCCATCTCCTCATTGTTATTCCAAGGAGGCAGAGGCTCTCCATGCTTTAAAAACTCCTGCCTATCCATTTCCTCTATTCAAGCCAAGATATAGTTTTGTTCATAGCAGAAGATGCCATTAAACTCCAAGCAAAAATTAGCCAAAAGACCTCTGCTGTTAGAAAACATGTATGGTGATCCCTGGCTGAGCGCGCAGTATGTAGCGTGTATGTATTAAGTGTTGGCTCAAACTTTGAGTTAGTGTTGGTGTAAACATAGCTATCACAGTTCCAGGCACTGGTGTATGCAAGGCAACAAACTCCAAAAATAATTGCTATCGAATAACCTTATAGACCATTGAGAATGTTATTTTACGGTTTGAGAAGGACTAATGTGTTCATGCAGGTGTCTTTCCATTCTCCCTGGCCCACCAGCACCAGTGGAGTAGCACTGTCCCATTTAAGGACAGCCCATAATCTCAGAAAAGAGGATTAAGGTAAGGCTTCCTAGAAAGCTTTCAGAATTCTATAGCAACGACTCATAGCTTGTTTGTCAACACTCTAGAACAGACTTATGTTGTTTCCTTTTGACAGTCTTCCTGAGGTTTCAACTGGATCCCTATCTACTCTTTTTTTTTGTTTTGTTTTGTTTTGTTTGTTGTTGTGAGTTATAAGTGGAATGAATATTTCAGGCTCTTATGGCACACAAAACTAAGAGGTCAGGTTAAAAGAAAGTGAAAAGAAGCATAGAGCCCCCACCCTGGCTGAAAAACCCCTATCAAGCATGCGCTCTGTCAACTTAGCAACTGGCTAAACTAATCCTAAATTAATCTCATCCTTTACTCCCACCACCGGGTAAGGAAAGGTTTAGAGTAACAAGCTAATTTCCTGTTTTATATTCAAGAGAAGACTTTGAGTTAGCTGAATGAAGTGATCATTCTCATCTACTGGAAAGGAAAATTTGGTTTCTGTTGCCCATTAATTTTTCAAAGAACCTTATAGACTATATAGCATATCACCTTAGGTACATAATTATAATGAAATTTTATATGTACTTTTTGTTATTAAAATAGGTTTAATTAGGTAGGCTGGCTTCCCTTATAATTATCTCTTTAAATTTTTATTTCCAGCACAGGCTATTGTTAATATTTTATGTGAATCTGTTTTATTTTGGATGAAGATTTTTGACAATTCATAACATGTTGTCAGATAAGTTCCATTTATATCTTCCCTAAATTATATTTGAAGGTAGGAAAATGACTATTTTAGACCATTTTGGGAATGTATTCCATGCCATTGTCTTGGATGAAATATTAACTATCAGTACTTTAGAAATAATATAGTGAATCCATGTTGAATAGATATTTAATATTATTGTCAACTAAATAATCCTAATAGAAAAAATTAATATTAAATAATATTTAGCCATTTAGAAAACAAAGAGTATATTTACATGCTTAGAAGATAAACAATACATTTTATTCTATTTAAAACTATATGAAAATCTGAAACTATAGAACTTATAGTGTGTAGAATAAAGCTCATTTTTCTATGTTAAAGATTTTTGTTCAATATGCTAAACATGTATATTTTCTACATTATTAAAGGAAATATAAGAACCAATTTAATAAATAGATGAGGTTTATAAGGCCAGAGAAATAAATGACCATTGAAAGTGTACTTTTTGTCTTAGTTATATTAATGTCAAGTGTAACATATAACATACATACTCAGTGATTGGTGTTTTTTTATAAAATGCTTAGTAACTATGGGTAAGCTTTTCAGGGTTAACAGGGCTACACTAATTTAAAATCTTGACATCTATCAAGCTCCCCATTTCTCCAAGGATTCTACACAAATCCCAGCCGTCCTTAGTGAAAACTTCTATAACTAGCTATTCAGCCCACACCAGAAAAGAACTCAGTCTCCTATAGCCTGTGCTCCAGGACACATAGAATGTAGATGAGGGAAGCAAGGAGCTCTGAGAGGCTGTGAGGTGCTGTGAAGGCCTGTGAGCAATAGAGGTGATGTGCGTTTTGGAGGTGAGATAACCATTCTCACTCTTTTTTTTTTAAGAATTATTTATTTGTATGAGTACACTGTAGCTGTTGTTCAGAAGCACCAGAAGAGGGCTTGGGATCCCATTACAGATGGTTGTGAGCTACCATGTGGTTGCTGAGATTTGAACTCAGGACCTCTGGAAGAGCACTCAGTGCTCTTAACTGCTGAGCCATCTCTCCAGCCCACCATTCTCACTCTTAATACAGATTATTTAGTAAGGTAATACTATTAGTTGTTTTTTGTCTGTTTACTTGTTTGTTTCTTTGGTTGGTTGGTTGATTTACTAATCCAACAGTTTCCCAGGGATTGATGCCTTATTTAGGACCAGCCAGATCTGGCATCTGGGAGATCAGAGAAGGCAATGGGGAGAGGTATAGTGATGGGGCAGACAGGGTCCTATGCATGAAGACTTCTGAAATTGATGGAGGGAACCAAAAAATAAGGAGCTAAAAATTTGTCTCTGAATATACTCTTGCCTTTTCATATGGAATTTACTCTAGAACATTAACAGAGGTATGAGACATTGGGAGGCTATTCTTTCTAAATAGTTCACCTATTGCCAATGGTGAATTCTCTCTCAGTCGTTTTTACCACCAGTGTAAACCTGATTGTTTGATTTTTTTTTTTTTTTTTTTTTAAGCACAAATGACCTCGCTTTCTAGGGTATAGAAAAATAATCTGGAGTCAGCTTCTAATTCAGTTAAAGAAACTGAACTGTACTCTTAATTTCCTGACTACTAATTTCCACCGACCTTGTTTTTGAAGCTTTGTTGCAAGGCCCTTGGAAGAAAGGGTGAGATCTCCTTGTTATTTTTCCAGTTGTAATCCAAGGGCTTGAAAGGTGATAATCCATCTCCTAAACAGTTTTCCTTTTGTTCTTTGGGGGAAGTAGAAAGTATTAGAAAAGCTATCTGGCTGTTTCTGGAGTTAACGATGTGGGTATGGTGTGGACTGTTTTGTGCCAGATGCTACTTAGGGTCTAAGAACTCACGAACTTTGACTCATCACCATAAATGACACTGACTCATATGTATACCCATACTTCCTTTCAAACCATGTTCTTCTCAGTGGCTGAATCTATACAGTTCCATCTAAGAACAATTGACATTGACCCAGAGTTTGTTCCTCTTTACCCTAGTGTATTTTGGGGTGGTTATTTGTATCTTTGAGGTAGAGAGGAAGTGTGGAATCATTGTATTCAAAAGTAACTTTTGGTTTCATTTACTTAAAAAATGGTGTGTGGATTAATGACCTCAGCGGCGAACTCTGATTCACCAATGATGCATCAGGGTTGAATTAAGGAAGTAAATAAAAGCACTTTTGCCTGGAAGAGCAAGACCAAATTTGAACTCTCTACTTCAGGCTTCCTGAGTCTTCCATTCTCCATCTGCCTGTTATATGAGTATGAATTTGTACTGGCCTGAGGGCTCTTTGGTGGATTTCTCCCTTTGTCTGTATGTCTGTGTGTGTCTGTCTCTCTGTGTATCTATCCCTACTAAAGTGCTTTGTTTTGTCTTTATTAAACAGTACAGAAAACATCACATGAGATGCAATGGAGACTACAATGGAGTTTTGTAAGGGATTAACTCACGAACTTCAATTGACTCCAATTGACCCAGATAACAAAGAGTACAACAGATATCACTTTTTAATCAATCAGCATCTAAATGTGTATTTAACAGTTAAGCTGGATATTCATTTTAAAATATTGCTTTGAACTTCCATATTTGCTGCCTTCAGCAAATGATACACATGCATTTATCAGGGTCAAATGCAGTAGAGGATATGTAACTTAAGATTGCAGTTATGCATTAGTTTAGATTTGAAAAGTTGAAATCCGAGGCTAGTAAGGTTGAATATTACATTGTTCTCTTAAAAGTTAGCTAAACAAAAGGGCCGAGTACACAAAAGGATAGCAGTCTTAAGTGACCTGAAGGTGTGTTGCTAACTCTGGCTGTGAAGTTCAGCAAAAGTAGAGTACCTTAGAATATAAGTGATATTTCTATAATTTTGCAGCACCACATAACAGTAATAAGAATATCCAGTAGGAGTTGTTCCTTTGTTAGTTTTATACCAAAATGATGCAAATTAGACAATATGAAATGAGTGTTGTGTCTAACATATGTGAGGGCTGGCAGGTCCTGGCTTGTGGGTGAAGACTGATACATTTTCAGAGCTTGTTTTGAGTAGTTGATAAATAGATCCATTACCATATGATTACATGTTAAGTTTCATAAATTTACAAATAAAGTATAGTAAAAATGTAAGTGATAAACATTTAAGACACCTCCCTAACTATTTTACTGTGTATCACTATTTTACAGGGTAGATTTTAATGGTTCAGTGTGGAGTGTCTTCTCCCAAGTCCACAATCAGTGATCTCATACTGATATGGTCCATGCTAGGGGAATTGATACACCCCAGATACATAGACACTACAAATTACCACACTTCCACTCTGCCCAGAGCCACTGGCCAGACATCTACTTATAGCTAAGCTTGTTAGGAGATTGCTAGATGTCCCCACACTGTCTTTTAACCGGCATATCTCAAATGATGGGTCTTATATGCCTAGCTCCTAGAC
Source organism: Montemys delectorum (assembly GCA_019843815.1). Taxonomy (NCBI): domain Eukaryota; kingdom Metazoa; phylum Chordata; class Mammalia; order Rodentia; family Muridae; genus Montemys; species Montemys delectorum. The sequence continues at coordinate 5,585 of JADRCD010147943.1, read as the reverse complement.
CTCACTGGATGAACCGTACTATCTTTGGTTCTACCCATGGCCCTTGCAGGTTCTTTTCCAAGGTACTTGTTTTATACGTAAAGGTTTCAGAGCCAGTGCCCTAGTTCATTATAAAATATGGAAGAAATAAACACTTTTTCTTTGCTGCCTTATGTTCACATTGAAAAATGAAGATTGAACACTTATAATGTTAATGCCAGTGCAACAAGCATAAAACCTTTTCTGATTTAGGGAAAAAATAAATGGTGAGTTTTAAAAAATATACTCTAAGAAGCCATCGTTCTTCTCATATTCCTAGCACCCCTTCTAATATGTGCCAGAGAATTGGAATGGATGATTCAAAGGCAATATTCTAAATTGCATGATGGCTTCTATCTCCTATATCTTCTTTAAAGCCCTGCTTTCTGTAAGGTTCATATTATTTACTCCCACACATAAAAACACCCTCCAATTTTTGACTCCACTTTTCTTATTAAATAGAATTATTTAAATATCTTAAAGCTCCTAGTTTACGTTAGATTTCCCCAATGAGAAATTTTGAGATGTCAAGCTATTCCAAACTCCTCTATTTTCCTTCCTTACTAGAAACCAGGTGTTTCTCTTAGTTAACTCATCACAGTCCCATGTTCCCTTGACCCAGTTCTGCCTTTAAAACTACCAAGAAGCTTTGAGGATGGGAATTCGCTTCTGCCCATCGGTTAGAAATGTTACCTTTCCTTTCACAGATGAGCAGAGCAATAACTGGGGAAAAAAAAGTCAATGTCTTTCACTAGGAAACATCTTAAGATTAAAATAATTCATTAGTTTTTAAATAAGACAGCATGTATAACTGTCAAATCATATGGAGTCTTTTTTGACAGTGCACTTGGTATTGAGATTATTTTCTCTTGTAACTGTCAGATTGTAAGTTTTAATATAGTGAACCTGCAGGCCATACTATAATAAATCCTCAGAATAACACATATTATAGCAAAATAATGCAGAGTGACACTTCTGCCAAACATATTTATAGAATGGAGTTTATGTAACATAAGACATCTTATTCCAGAAGCAGTGTTTGTTCTGTAGCTCTGCAGCTCTCTCAGCAGTATTTCGTAGTATTATTTGGGTAGAAAATGTTCATATTAAACTAATAGGCCTAAGAAACGTCAATCTGTGGGGGTCTTGTTAGAGCAGTAAATTGAAAAAGTATGTTCTAGGGATGTGTAGTATAAGAAGTGTTTGCAAATGACAGATGTTAGTGTACCTGTGTTATCCCAAATAACTGAATCTTACTTGATAATATTATTACCAACTATTTTTTCCATAGTTAAAAGAGTTTCAAAATTGTGGCTCAGAAGAGCTGGACTGACATAATTAGCTATATATCTTCCAGATGTGCTTGATCAAGAGATTGTCAGGCACATCTACAAGTTCACAGGGATGCAAGGTCTGACCTAAGCAGTCCATGCACTAAGTGGCATACTGATGAGAGAACAGCCTATGGGAGACATTTCCAGTAATCTTAAGTGACACCTTGACCTCACCACTTTTATACTTTTCACCCCTAAACTGATGAGGAAAAAAAAAAGCCAAACCCATTGCTTCACATTAAAAAGCATAGTTCTGTAAAGTTACAAACATGAAGGTAAAGAAACACACAACCAGTGAGTTAACACACACAGTCAAAAAAAAAAAAAAAACCAAAAAAAATTCTTTGTAGTATGGTGCTATTTGTATCAAGCCAGTTATGTTGAAAAATAGAAAGGAATAAATACCTTGTTTTTTCAAGTTGAGGAGAAAAAATAGAACGAGAATGTTCCACTGAGAAGGTAATTCTTGAGCTGAATTTTATAGTTGTCAAGCTTTCTTGAGAAATATCAGAAGCTTCCAGAAAGAGGTTTTTTTCCCCATCCTACATTTATCCCACTCCTAGCCCATAATAATCTGTCGTGAAAGCCCTACTAGCAATCACAGTAGTAATGTAGAGGGCGAACCTAGAGATATCCTTCCAGACCTACATGGCTCTTAGGCTGTGGTGCAGCTGGATTCTTGTTCATGGGAGGCAGACAGACATGTATTATCTTCCTGAAAATCTACCCCTCTTAAATACTATTCATTTTACCAAAGCAAAATTCTTTTTGATGGGTGCTAATTAACTGACTCCATGGTACAGATAGTCTGGAAATACTTTTAAATATTACCTTTTTGTGAAATTATAATTACATCATATCTCCCTTCCCCTTTCTTACCTTCAAGCCATCTCATATACTCCTTCCTACCCTCTTTCAAATCCATGGCTTTTCATAGGTAGATAGATAGATAGATAGATAGATAGATAGATAGATATTCCTAAATACACAAATACAACTGCTTAGTCTGTATAATGTTATGTGTATGTATATTTCAGGGCTGATGATTTGATATTGGATAACCAATTGATGTCTTATTCCCTGAGAAATATTATATCTTGAAGGACATGACACAATCATATATAAAATATTAACTCCTGACTGATTATTGGTGTTAGCTACTGTATCCACAGGCTTTTCCATTTGTGCCTAGTTCCCAAAATAATGACTCTGAGATTGGATTACTTATGAACAAACGCCTAGGCCAAAAGTATGGGCTTGTTCCCCAACTAATTGATACCTTAATTTATTCTATTCTGTGAGTTCAACATGGCTGATTACCTCAGCTTCACGTGTCTGTCTCGTCAGAGTTCGGGGTGCATCTCTTCCCATGCCTGACTCTACCCCAGAGTTCCTCTCTCCCTATCGGAACTTCCACCTCCTAGTTCCTGCTTCAGGTAATAGGCCATCAGCTTTTTATTAGTTTTTTATACAGGTAATATTATTAATATTAGCAGTAGTAGTAGTACTGTTTATAGCATTAGCAGTAGTAGTAGTACTGTTTTATAATAATATTTATTCTTTTTATATAGGTGATGCTTCCACATAGTACACAAGAGATTCTCTCTATAGGCTACAATTGGAAAATGGCTACTGATACCTGTGGTACCCATTTGAAACACACACAGGGTGCAGGTTTAAAATACCTTACCCTGAGATATCGCCACTTATCCTGAAGTGTTTTATGTCAGTGCAGGTGATTGTCGTTGGCTTGACAGTGGTGCTGTGACTCTTTTGAGCTTTATGTCTTCTTTACTAAATAAGTTATATATATATTTCCCTAGGTATTTTTGTTGTCTGTGTCTTGTGGGTTTTTTTTTTCTCTAACCCCAGGGTTTTGTTACTTACAAAGTATACGCATCAGCTCTGGAGTATCAGCATCTTATTGAGAGCCCTGGGAAATTCAGTCTCTATGGAGGCATAGCTTTAATCTACACTCACTCACTCTGCATTTAGTACTTTCTATTCTAACTAAAGAAGAGACACAGAAGGGAAAACAAAGCATTGTATTTTTACTCTTCAGAACTATAGGACAGATCATTGTTTGAGCAAGCATTGAACAATATTTCATATAATGGTTCCTTTAAGAATGGCCTTGAACTAAAATCAAATACCCGTGTTTAAAGCTCACAGTATTTAAAACTTAGTGACTCTTTAAGCAAAACTGGTTTTGGCAACTGGGGCTTTGTTCAGTATTTGGTCCTAAAGACCTTCTTTTAAAATATTTGTTTCCTATTATGTGCTCTAGTGGGTTTTAGTCCTGGTGAAATTACAGAGCACAATGCAATGTTTTCCTACGGCACACGTAAAACTCTCCATCATGCAATCCCCACAATGTGATGTCAGGTGCACACCACCTCCAGCAACAGCAGTTTAAAGAGAAAGCTAAAGCAGAAGTAATCCAGATTCTAAAGGCACAGAAGAAAATGCACCTGTTTCCAGCATGACCCTCCTAAGTAGCAACTTATATAGATGTTTTGGTATCATTTGTCACAATGTTACATTTTGAGGACTCAAAAATAATTATGTAAAAATTATAAAAGAAAAGAAAAGAAAACCAGCAAGGGTAGGATAAGTGCTGGGGGGCACCTGGCTTGTCCCATTCTTCCTTCATGGATAATAATACCCTTTATCATGACTCACCTAGAAAGGCCATGTTTCCAGGCCTGTTCTAAAGGAGGAGAGATCCAGTGGTGTTTTGATGCTGCAAGTGGCTTTACATCTCTCAAGGAACTTCTAAAAAGGTTGTCCTTATAGTTTTGAGTTGCAAAGCAATGTCAGGCCAGAGTTCGAAGTTCACCCTGTGTCTGGCACTTAGGGCCTGATGCTCTTGGGGCACTCATAACATTAGGCTATGATGCTGCTTTTGGGGTGGTTTCAAGTGAGAGTGCTCTAAGGAATCCTTGGGATCATTTTCTGAAAACTTGAATTTCTCTAGTTGTTTTGCAGCCAAGTCTAGGGTAAATTTAGTGCTTTTTACATAAAGTAGTTGTAAGATTATATTCTGAGGCAGTTGCAGACATTTTATCTTTCGATACACAGTCCTTAAAACATTGAAAGGTTCAACATTTCATTTGTTTCTGCAGTTGAACACACTTGGTTCTGTAGCACACATCCATTAAACTACTCATACCACTTTTTCTGCTGACAGTCTCTTAGGAAACCTTGTCCCGAGATGACCAGAAACCTTTTTAGGCCTTGTTAAATGGAAACTATATATTACCTTGGGACTGTATCAACCAATATGCATCTAGATCTATCTATTCCTACATTTTTAGATATAAAAGTAGGTTTAGGAAACTCTGTATTTAAGAGCTGTGTACACTTGAAAGGACAAAGGAAAAAGAAATGAATGTGACCCACTCAGCCTGTAGGTTTAGTTGGAGTGTTCTCTACATACCTGTGAGTACCTTAACTCTAATGTTGGACCCTAGGTGGTGCCTTGATGAGTACCAAGCAAGTTGAGCTTTCGATTCCCCTCCTAGTGCTCTCTACTCAGGGAGTTAGAAGTCCTGACAGATAACTTGAATAGGGAAGGCTCCCTTGGTCTAACCATGCTGCAGTCAAGGAAGGCTGAGCAGTATACAGAAACTACAGTGGGAGGGCCTTCACTAAAGACAAGAATGCTGAGAGGGAGGAGCCACCTCACACCCTACCCACCTAAAATCACCTAGTGATTTTGTCACTAGTTAACAGTAGCAATCTTCTCAAGAAGGGATTTGCCTATACCCAGAACCACACTTGCCACAGGTGCTCCAGCAGAGCTGCCCATGGTCATGCACAGATGGAGCAGAGTCTACGGATTACAACAGTATTCTTGAAGCCACTGTGGCTGTATGATGGCCAGCTGTGTTAAGTTATTCTCACTGGTTCAACACACCGACCCTGAATCTTTTAACCAGATGTTAAAGCAAAGCCTTGAGGACAAGTAGGCTATTTTTACAGGAGTTTTGCTGGTGGGACATAAAGAAATCATTTGTTTACCTCAGATATGGAGAATATCAAGCAAGCAAAGAAAAGATTCTATGAATCTAGGTAGGTGGACCAGTGGGTTTATTGAGCCTACTTACCAGAGCATCAAAGGCAGCTACATCATTCAGAAGTCTCTGGGCACTTTAGGGGAACTGCACCACCTAGAAGCATAGATGACTAGAAACTATACCACTGAACAGTCCACTGGGAAAACTTGACAGG